>JAHWFO010083058.1:1788508-1815669 GCA_023313115.1 Rhysida immarginata | reverse complement strand
ATAATAATAATAATAATAATAATAATAATAATAATAATAATAATAATAATTAAATAATAATAGGACCGATTATTAAAAGTGTAGGTTATCTTTTAACACATTATAAATTATGACATCCAAAAATTTTATGGCCAATGCCATCGCCAATTAATAATTCGGTAAACTAATATTAGAAAAAAAAATGAAAAACTTTTCCCTTCAAATAAGGAAAAAAAATTAAGTATATTTAAATAAAAACACCTTTTTTCAGATAATTCATTAACAATGATGTATAAATTATAAAAAAAAGAAATTTAAGGCTTCATTTGTGGGTTATGTCCTCTGTTGTGCTTTTACTGTGGGGTTTCTTCTTTCCTTTGCACATTCTCCCTACCTTACAGAGGGGTTTTTATGTGAGGTTTTAACTGATGGGGGTTTTCGCTGGATCCTTCTTAAAAGACCACAACAGGACCATACTCAGGGGTTGGATGGGTGGAGAGGGCTGTTACCCCCCTCCCGAACCCGAAATTGGCCACCATGTCAACTAAATCTGTTATATGGGGGATCCCCTCTACACAAGCAGGATTGAGCCAGCTCCCCTCAGCCCTCCCCCAAAAATTCTAGGTACAGCCCCGGTCGCCAATATTTGGCAAATTATCAGATTCCCTTTTTTATATCCTGGATTGGTCATGATAACTTTTCTATTAAGTATACAATGTTCGAGAAATGGAAATCAGCAATATGAAATGCGAATCTGATTCAGTCTGCTTCTGAACTCGAGGAAAACCAATTATGAATAGTTTTCAAATAGAATTTGCATTTTGCATTTTTAAAATCAAATTTAATAACTATTTATAAGTTACTAGCATTTTGACGACGTTTTTCATGTTTAGCATGTCCAAATCTATAAAAAGTAATTGTTAATTTTTTTAAAAAAAATCTTGGACAATTTCTGGGGGGCGATTGTCCTAGGTGGCAATTATCCGGGGTAGCAATTGTCCTAGGTGGCAATTGTCTGGTGGCAGTTGTGCAGGTGGCAGTTGTCCAAATGGCAATTGTCCTAGAACCTGCTTTGTTTACATGCCTTGAGTAAATAAAAGCAATTTTAGATTTCAGTTCATATCGTGTTCGAACAAATGATAAATACTCTCCAATGATCCTAAAAGTTATATAACTGTGTAGTCTGTGAAAGCTTGTAAGATAAGCATGTCTTGTACCATTTAAATTGCGTTATCAACTGATCTCTTTTATCCTTTGACAACGCAAATATTATAGACTTCCGCATCTTTAACTCTTTAAGCTTACCAAGAACAGTTTACGTTACAGTCAATAGAACCAAGTAGTAATTCTATTTCACCGTATCCAGTGGCAACTCTTCTGATTACTGTGGCATTTTATTCACTAAATCTTATGTTTCGCACAACTAACTAGTTTGGCTAGATTGATTTTTTCCAATAATTTATATTTTTCCATCATTTAAGTTTATTATAAAAATGATAAGAATTTTTCTACAAGCTTTAGTGCTAATCTTCATTTAGCCAATTTTTCTTTGCTTTTGAGGAGGCAATTCCTTTTCATCAGCAGTGCCCAGAAATTAAAAAAAGTAACATTATTCAGTGAATATCACCCTTAAATAATTGGTTATTTGGATAATTTCAAACGTAATATTTTCTTGATTCAAACTTTCAATTGAAACTCGTTATTTATAATTTATCTCGTTTAATGTAGTTTTCTATCTTACAAATAATCTTTCACTTTATTTCTCTTTTTACCATATCAGTTCATCCAGCACATATCTCTGTTTTCTTCCAGCATCTGAGAAAATTTAGTTCTACCCTTTCAATGTTCTCAAGAGAAGTACAGGGTGTTGCAAATATATACAGGATAGCACTGTGGGTAGTCTATCCTCTCGATTTAGGGGCCACTTTATAAATTGATAATTGGGAAATTTTTATTTCGTTAACCCATTTATGCCGAAATTGGTAAAAATGGAAATTGAGATTTCATACCTTAAATTTATATTCTGTAATATGTAACGATATAAATAATAATTTACAAAGACATAAAAAAATTACATTTATGGACGACAGCATATAATTTTAAATAAAATTTAAATGTAAATGGGGTAAATTGGAGGGAGTTTCTTTGAACATTTATTGTAGTAAACTCGACAAAGGTTGACTTTCACTATTCTCCCCCACTCACTCCAGTTTGACCCATTTAGACTTAGATTTTATTTAGAACTAGCAGAGGACCTGGCATTGCCCAGGATAATTACACTTGCAAGTAAACAGAACAATCTCCAGTAATTAAATTATAAATCTGGATGTTTGATAAGGAGTTCAAGGGAGACACGTGTGACTCCTTTTCCTTCTCAATAGACACTTTTGACACAGGAGTTTTTGTAAATTAATTTTAGGTCTTTACATGCTATAGAATATAAAGTTAGGATATGTTGTCTCAATTTCCATTTTTACCAATTTCGACGTGAATAGGTTAACAAAATAAAATTTCCCAATTGTCATTTTATGAAGCGGCCCCTGAAGCGAGAGGATAGGCTGCCCGCAGTACTCTCCTGTATATATTTGCAACATCCTATACAAGAATTTATCCAAATTTTATTGCTTTTCAATACGGTTCCTGTTTAAAACATTGCTTCTCTTTATTATCTTTATATATAAATAATTTATTTCTTAACTGTATGTCTCTTCTTATTGCAGGCCTTCGAGTTTCCGTTTATAGACTGCACGACCTCTTCTTCCCTTTGATCTGGAGATAAATCACAGAATAACCAAAATTGTTATAGTGTGTGTTAGATTATCGTTTTTCTTTCTTTTCCTTTTCTTTTACAGGTGGGCATCAACATACACACAGGTAAGTTAAGAACTAAGGGGGGTGCGGAGAAATTCTCTAATGGTTAGTATTTATTAGTAAGACGAGTCGCATACCCAACATTCGATGAAGAATTAGCCTTCTTTGATCGATCTCCGGGAAGAGGTCCATTTCCCTTTCTTCTATCACTGGATTTCAAGCAATGCCTCGAGAATTAAAACCGAATGCCTTTCGCATATACATGCGCACATTTTTCTTTTTTGGCGTCATTAAATCGTCTTAGTCTTATCTTCCCGGCTCTCTGAAATATAGATAGTGAAAGAAGAAAGTATCTTCTATACCTTATTTAATTATTTGCCCAAAAAACTACCCTCATTACTAGATGTTGTAATGTCCTCATCCGATAAGTTAAACCTCGACCTTGAAGGGCTAGGATTATTCTATTGCTAAAACGGGAGGCAAGAGGATGAAAAAAAATCCGATGTAGTGCAGGGAAGTATTACACTATTTAGAGAGTTAAGTTTAAAAAATTCAAATTAAGTTATTAAATCGACCGTTGTTGTTATTATTATTATTAATTTATTTTATATCGAATACGGTTTTTCCCCTGTGCTAGTGTTTGGAACTAATAAACACAAACTTTTGTTTGTTTTGGACTAGCTTGTCTTTTAAATCTCTTTAAATAGTGTAGTACTTCCCTGCACTACGCCAGATTTTTTCATCCTTTTGCCTCCCTTTTTAGCAATAGAATAATCCTAGCCTTTCAAGGACGAGGTTTAATATATAGGATGAGGACAATAGGTGAATTACTTTTCAACGCTTTTATTTTCTGCTTTGTTCTAATTTATCCATTGCAGTTATCGGTTCTGATAATGCATGCTTCGTCTATTCGAAAGATTATTCCTTCGTTAGTCCAACATATTTTCATGGCCATTATTCCGTTCGAATTTATTAAATGTCCGTTTAAACTTAACTTAGTTCGTTCTGTTTTTTCCCTCCTTTTCAGCGACTCCGCTTGCTATCTGAATAATCGGCCTCATCTTCAACTCCACCATGGAGTTTAATGGCATCCATTGGAAGCATTTTCAACTGCATGCATGTCATGGTCCGTCTGCCTCGCTTCTCATCTTACGTTACAGTCAATAGGCCAAAGTAAGTAATAATTCTATTTTGCTGCACATTCTATATTTTAAGAAATGAGATAAATTATCACAACTTATCTCATTACTTTGGCTTTTTATTCACTAAATCTTTTGTGGTTTTCCACAATTAACAAGTTTGGCTAGATTGATTTTCCATTTTTACACCATGTAAGTGTATGATGCAAATGATAAGTGTTTTTCTACAAACTTCAGCGTCCGACTAATTCGCTGACGGTCTGTCCGCTAGTCTTCATTGAGCCAATTCTTTTTTGCTTTTGAGGAGGCAATTCCTTTTTGCCAGCAGTACTCAGAAATTAAAAAATACAGTAATTACTTCACCCTTAAATACTAGTAATTGGTAATTTGGATAAAGTCAAACATAATATTTTCTTGATTCAAACTTTCATAAAACGTATGTTTCATTTCGAATGTCTATAATTGCAGACAAAAAACATCGCTGTTCAATTCAAGTTCTAATATTTTGACTGAAAAATCTGTCAATAAATTTCATTTTAAGGCCAAAAAATTGATATTAGTTATTTATAGTTTATCTCGTTTAAATTAGCCATCTATCTTATAAATAATCTTTTCACTTTATTTCTCTTTTTATTCTATCAGTTTTTCCAGCACATACCTTTGTTTTCTTCCAGCATATGGGAAAGGTTAGTTCTACCCCTTCAACGTTCTGAAGTAAAAGAATTTATCCAAATTTTATTGCTACTCTATATGGTTCCTGTTTAAAATCTTGTTTCTCCTTATTATCTTTTTATTAAAATAATTTTATTTCTTAATAACTATTGCACTCTCCTTATTGCAGGGCATCGAGTTTCCATTTATCGACCGGACGACCTCTTCTTCCATTTGATCTGCAGATAAATCACAGAATAAACAAAATTGTTATAGTGTTTATTAGATTATCGTTTTTCTTTGTTTTCCTTTTCTTTTACAGGTGGGCATCGATGTAGACACAGTATTTGTTAGTAAGACGAGTCGCATACCCAACATTCAATGCAGAATTAGCCTTCTTTAATCGATCTTCGGGAAGAAGTCCATTTCCCTTTCGTCTATCACTGGATTTTAAGCAATGCCTTGAGAATCAAGACCGAACGCCTTTCGATTATACATGCGGGCATTTTCTTTTCTGGCGTCGTTCCCTAGTGTTAGTGTTCTGTTCCCGGCTATTTGAGAAACAAATAGAGAAAGGTGAAAGTAATTTCTATACGTTATTTATTTATTCGTCGTATAACTACCTTCATTACCAGAAGTTTTAGGTTAATTCCTTTCACTGCTTTTATTTTCTTCTTTGTTCTCGTTTATCAATCGCAGTTATCGGTTCTGATAGTGCATGCTTCGTCCCACTCGAGGGACTGTTACTTCGTCAATCCAACAAGTAAGTCAAAATCATGGCCATTATCCCCTTCGAATTACTTAAATGTCCGTTTAAACTTAACTTAGTTCATTCAGTTTTTTCCTCCTTTTCAGTGACTCTGCTCACTATCCGGAAAATTGGCCTCATCTTCTTCAACTCCATCAGGAAGTGTAATCGCGTCCATTGGAAGCGTTCTGAACTCTACGCAAGTCATGGTCAACTGCCTGGATTTCCACCTTTTTCAGTTTCTCCTTTTTCTCAATAATATGAAAAATCCGACAATCCTTTTGAATGTTGCCTTCTGCGCGTTCATAACAATGACGTCTTCCAGCTATCAACAGATATTAATTACTTATTTTAATTATATATTATTAATTATATATTTTATCGTTAAATAAAGGTTTCTGTTTTCATTGTCGTTTTTGTTACTTCGTTTGTTACACTTCTCTTGGGAATTATCTCAGCGATTACTCGTTCTGGCTCCAAAAATGACTAAATGGCGTTTTGATCACCGCATCGTAAGAATGAGGAAGGACGGAGGGTGGATGTGTAGGCTACGAGAAAACGGTTCTTTTTGTAAATCTTCGTTGATTCTAGGCTAGATACGGTAACTCAAAAAAAATTTTTTTTATTATTTTTTCTTTTTTTCTGATGCTACAGTGTCTATTTGTAAATTAACATTGAAGTACATATCTAAGGTAAATGAAATGATGCTCAAATGATACACTACACAGAAATTTTTGTTTTGATAGTACGAATAAAGTAATGATAATCTATTTGTGATATGATCAGTGTTTTTGTAGTTATACGATTTCTTTTTTGTTTATATCTTGACAGAAGTGGATATACTGGTGCATGAGTTTCTGTTGTCTTCGCACTTACAACATAGAAAAAATATGTTAACCTATGTCTTCATCTCTAATTTTGTATACGAATATTGCATAGAGCGCCATTCCATGCAGGTGGTGACCTTTTGAACTAATCTTTTTTTGGTGGGTATGAACTTCTCATGCCCTATACAAGTATAATATTACCAAATATTATAGCTTTTGGTCCAGTAGTTTTTTTTTATGGCCATGTCAAAATGGAACTTTAATTATAAAGACCTTGTATACAGGGTATTTCATAATTGGTGTCCCGTTTTTAGGGCCAATTAACGACTCAAGGGGAACAGATTGGGGGAAAATGAATATTGATGATTTGGTTTTACTGTCCCCTAATTCAGAATAAAAACATTTCGCGTCCCTGTGGGTGAAGGGGTAAATTTCGAAAATTTTAATTTTGTAGGGGTAGGGGTTAGATCCCATGCGTTATTTAGAAAGTTCTAGAGCATCATGTAAAATGTGGGTTTAGCAAAAAACCCGATGAAAACATCTCATGCCCTGCCCCCTTTATCGAGTGGGTAAAGTGAAAGGTATGGCTAGCTGATGTGGACAAAAACCATACTTATTAGAAAACAGTAGGGCCTACATTTGGAAAATTAATGAGAATGAATGAGTCGTTACCCTAAAAAAAAATCTCGACCGGGCTTTTCCACCCAGGAAAACCATTATGAAAACTGTACATGGGAAATGGGAATGGGAAATGTAAAAAATGTAAAATGTGAAATGAAAATCGGATGTAGAGGTGTTCATAGGTGTTCATTCCTCAGTTTACATTTTTTGTAAACGTCATTGGAAAATTGTAAAATGAAAAACGAAAGTTTGGCCCATCTACCTTGATGGGAAATCATTCTCATTCATTTTCAAATGTATTGTTTTCTAATAAGCAGTAAAGTTCTAATAAGTTTCTAATGTGTTTCTCTGATTTTGTCTACATTAGCTAGCCCTACATTTCACTTTACCCAGTCAATAAAGGGTAGGGGATGAGATATTTTCACCGGGTTCTTTGCTAAATCCACAATTTAACTGATGCTCTACAATTTTCTAAACAATACATGGGGTCTAACAAAATTAAAATTTTCAAAATTTAACCCTTCACCCCCAGCAACACGAAATGTTTTTATTCTGAATTAGGGAACATTAAAACCAAGTAATCAATATTCATTTCCCCCAAAACTGTTCCCCTTGAGTGGTTATTTGGACCTAAAGACGATACACCAATTATGAAACAGCCTGTATTTAATTTAGAAGCACATAAATTATGATAAGTGTATGAGAAATGCTGTAAAACATGTAAGGTAAAAGATTAAAAACAATTTACAACATGAGCTTATAACCAATATTCTTAAGAATATCTCTTTGTTATCATCTGAATCATTCTATAAAACTATCAACACCTAAATATTTGTTATTTTAAAAAAAAGATGGACTTACTTACTTACTTACTTACTTTTCAAACCCGCTTATCCGTTAGGGTCGCGGGGGCAGCAGCCCTATGGAGGATCTCCAGCGATCGCGATCTTCCGCCATCAGGCGCATGTCCTCCCTGGTAATATCCAAGCAACTCGAACCCAGATTCTCCAGGTAGTCTAGCCACCTGGTTCTAGGCCGACCCCTTGGTCTCTTACCCACCGGCTTGGAAAATAAAAACTGCCTAGGAAGACTAGTTTGCGGCATCCGAATCACGTGGCCATACCAGCGCAACTGAGACCTCTCAATGCGGAGAAGTAGCGGCTCAACACCTAAAGATTCCCTTATTGTATTGCTGTACACTCTATCTAGTAGGGTAACACCTGCAACACCTCTCAGAAATCTCATTTCGGCCGCTTGTACCCGCGATCGCACTCTTTCGGTCATTACCCAAGCCTCATGACCATAGGTGAGAATGGGGACAAAGATGGATTTGAAGACGGAGAGCTTAGCTTTGTTACTCAGCTCGCGTTTCGTTACCACGGATCGCCACAGTTCACGTCTGACACAGCTTGCTGCACCGATCCGAGCATCCAATTCTTTCTCCTGCCGTCCATCACTCGTGAATGCAATCCCGAGATACTTGAATTTCTCCACCTGTCTCAATGAGGCTCCACTAACATGGAGAGCGCACTGAGCAGGCTGTCTTGAAAGGACCAGAACCTCGGTTTTAGCCACACTGATCTTCATCCCAGCTTCTTCACATTTGGCTGCAAGCCGGTCTAGTGCATGCTGAAGGTTCGTGCGAGAAGACCCAAGGAGGACAAGGTCGTCAGCAAAGAGCAACCTCTCCACCAGGCAGTCGCCCACACAAACACGCTCATCGCCTCGGCTGCCCCTGTCTATCCAGTCCATAAAGATAATGAACAAGATGGGCGACAGTACGCACCCTTGGCGGAGTCCAACACCCACGGTGAACGGTCTTGACTTAATGCCATTTATCCGGACACACATCTCAGAGCTTTCGTACAGAGACATGATAGCAACCAGTAATTGCCCATCCACTCCATACTCTTGCAACACTTGCCAGAGCTTCTCCCAAAAAGATGGACTTGTAAGTTATTAGCTTTTCTTTTGCTTTGGTGTAGTTTATTATTTTTCGTGGCGTCTTTTTTTTCTTTTTTTCTTTTTATTAAGTACTGAAAGGTGCTTTATGCTATCAGTGTGGGGAAACGTGTCTGTCTGTCTGTCTGTCCGTCTGTCCGTCTGTCTGTCTGTAACTCTAACTCCTCCGAGGCTATGAAAGATTTTAAAAATCTGTTTTCTTCAGTCAATGATTATGGTTCATGGCACGAACCAATCACATATATTATCTATATCGGTTCATTGGCACATGCACAAATGGTACCTCTAGTTTCCCGCCAAACAATTTTCAATGGGAAGTTATATTAAATAATATATCAAACAAAACGTAATGGCGACATAGAAGCGGTTATTCATTATTATTTTCGTTAGTCGATGAATATGGTTAATAACACGAACCAATGACAAATATTATCAAAATCGGTTCAATAGCACATGCACAAATGGGATCTTCACGACCCCACCTAGCAATTTTCAATGGTGAGATATATTAAGTAATTTATCAAACAAATAACGAGATAGAAACTGTTATTCTATTACTATTTTCGCCAATTAATAAATTGGGTCCAGGAATGAAACATTTTGAAAATAGTTAAAATCGAAACAATGGCACGTGCTCTAATGGTACCCTTATGACACCCTAAAATATTTTCAATAATAAGATATGGCATGTAATATATCAAACGACTTGGAATGTGGTGTCATGAATGAATATAACGTAAAATTAATAGTAGTCCAAATTGGTTTCAAGGAACCTGGTTTAGTGGAACCATTTTGGTTCATTGGAGCCTTCAATGCTTAAATATGGCATGCAAAATAACAAACAACTAGGAATGATGTGTCATGAAAGAATATAACGTAAAATTAATGATAGTTGAAATTGGTTCAAAGGTACGAGATTTATTGGTATCTTGAAGTCCATTAGAAAATTAAAATGTTAACATAAGGCGGTTTAAAAATATAGTTCCGGGAATTGTTTAGTTTAACCTTTCGGTACTTGGTTATGTCATTCCTTAATATATTGTTTTAATATATATTGTTTGGTTTATTGTTTAATATAGATACATTTGAGGTATATAAAGTACAATTAAATTTAGAGAAAAGAAGCATTTGCTTCTCAACTTTTGTGTAAACTTTTTAAAATAAGGAAATTAATCTAAATTGATAGTGGAATTTGGATGAACAATTTTTAATGTTAATTTTTCTTTTGGAAATAATGATTGATAAAAAAAATTTTGATAACACCCAAATGCATGAAAACAAAAACAAATCATATACAAATATACAGTAATAGTAATGCATCCATCTATCGATCCAATATTATACCATTACCGCTTACACCATGAACTGTTAATTTCAACAAGTAGACTCCTAAAAAATTGTCCTAATAATCGTTGAAAAATAAACAATTCGTGTTTTCAACATACAACTGATTTAAAAAAAAATATTTACAAATTGATATCTTGATTTTATTTAATCCTCATGTTATCAATTGTTTTCTATCAGTCAATGTTTCCAAAAGAAAAAATTATTATTACTGTTCATCCAATTTCCACTTTCATTATGTTTTAATTTTCTTATTTTAAAAAGTTAACACCTAATTTGAGAAGCAAATGTATGTTTTAAGTTTAATTTTTATTGTTTATTTATAAATATGCCTTTGCAATATGAAATTAAAAATAAGATATAGCCAGCATTAATAATATTGTAGCGTTGCCAGTTGTAACCTGTTCATGTGTGAAGGTGTATCTGACTCCATTTAATTACACTTAGTTTTGTAGGATGGTGATTTAATTAAGACTGAATTGTATGCTACATGCTTATATTATTTACATACGAAATTATAAAGAAATGTACTAGAGTTCGTTCGTGCTGCTGGAGATTGGTGATGTTGACGGCCTGGCGATCAGTGAGAGTCTGTCTGGTTGCTGCGATCGAACTCCCTTGGTTCTAGCCCTTTCCCAGACTGCCAAGCGGGTTTCGGAGTGGCCTCTGGTGGTGATCCGTGGAAGGTGGCCGCAGAGCCCGCCATAGTACTCCCCCTCGAATACCGGAGGTGCAGAATGTCACAAATATCTGGGATTTAAACGTACCTGCCTGCCAGCTCGGGTGGTGGTGCTGGCGATGGGGTTGCCTGGGGGTGCAGCTGGCTGGTGGGCCTGATGTGGTGTGGTCGTCGTCGTCGCTATAGCGTCGGTGTTGGGGTTGATGGGCGCTGCAGCTGGCTGTATTGTGTGGGACGGTGTTGTCGCTGTTGCATCAGTGGTGTCGTCGTTCTAGATGTAGGCGGGTTTCAAGCAGTCCATGTGTACAGTCTCATCGCGACCATGCCTGCAGATCGTGCAGTGGTTTGTCGTGCGCTTCACAACAGGGAACAAACTGTCATATGGGTTCGAGAGCGTTGGTCTGGCGGTCTCGACCCGTACAAACACGTGCGAGCAGGTGGACATGGCGTCTCGGTTGTGAGCGGATGTCGGTGTCGGCTGGAGGCTTTGCCTAGCCTGGCCCAGGTGCTGTATGAAGATGGAAGGCTCGGATGGCGGAGTGTGTCGGTCGGGATGAAAAACTGTCCGGGCAACCGGAGCGTGGCATCGTACACCATTTCGGAGCACGTGCCTCCGATGTCTTCCTTAAAGGCTGAACGGAGTCCGAGCAGGACGATGGGCAGCGAGTCCATCCATCTCTGGCGATGACAGCGAAGGGCTTGCTTGAGCGAGTGGTGTAATCGCTCCACTAGCCCATTGGCTGCGGGGTGATAAGGGGTCGTGCGTATATGATCGATCCCCAATGTGGGCGGCAAAGAAGTTGGAAGTAAACTGCATCCCTGGTCGGTTGTTATCGTTGTCGGCACGCCGAATCAGGAGATCCAATGACGGGTGAGTGCGCGTGCCATGGTTTCCACTGTGATGTCTTGGAGGCGGATGGCTTCCGGCCAACGGGTGTAACGGTCCGCGCATGTCAGCAGGTATTGGTGGCCTTCTGACGGCGGCAGGGGCCCCACGAGATCTGCATGGATCTGGCGGTGGGTCTTGGCTCGCTGGCAGCTCATGCACGAGCGGGTCCACTCGGCGACGTCTTTGTTGGCAGATGGCCAGACAAAACGCTGTAGAACGAGATGCTTCGTGGCATTGAAGTTGTAGCTCTGCCACACGGGACAGGGCATCGGCAACCACGTTGTTCGAGTCTGCCACGTGCCGTATGTCCATGGAAAACTGCGCGATGAATTCCAAGTGACGCTGTTGGCGGGGCGAGCAGGAGTCGGTCTTTCTAGTGAATGTGTAAGTGAGGGGGTGGTGGTCTGGCAAATGGTGAATTTGCGGTCCTCCAGCTCGTGGCGGAAGTGTTTAATGGCCGTAGATGGCCAACAATTCCCTGTCGTACGTCAAGTATTTGGTCTCAGCTGTGTGAGCATGCGTGAAAAGAATACGAGGGGACGCAGGGCTTGGTCGCATTGCCTGTGGAGCACGGCGCGGATTGCTGCATTGGACGCACCTACCATGAGTGTTTGTCTTTGATTTGGGGCTGGAAATGTCAGTGTTGCGGCCTGCACGAGATCACGCTTGCAAGATTCGAAAGCAGCGCAGGTGACTTCGCACCAGGGGACCTTGTGCATATCCTTTTTCTTCGCGTCCTTCGTCAGCTCATGAAGTGGAGCTTGGACGCTGGCGGCGTTCGGTAGAAATCACCGATATAAATTTAGCATTGCCAGGAAACGTCGCAGTTGAGCGATGGTTTCCAGCAATGGAAATTCAGATTTGGCGGTCGTCTTGTCAGGAAGGGGTTGGACTCCGTCTTGTGAGACGAGACAACCGAGGAAAGCTATGGAAGGCTGTCCAAAGACGCACTTGGCGACGTTGATGTGGAGGTTGTAGTCGCTCAAGCGTTGAAAAACCTGCTTGATGTGGTTGGCGTGCTCCTATGTGGTACGGGATGCGACAAGAATGTCGTCCACATACGGAACGCAAACGTTCAAACGGAAAGCTAGGAATGTCTGCCCAGCGTTGCGTAAACCGAATGACGTTGATGTGAACTTGAACAGGCCGAACGGGGTGGTTATGGCTGTTTTGGGAATGTGCTCGGGCAAGATCGGAATTTGATGATATGCCCGATCCAAGTCGATGGTGCTGAACACTTTTATCCGTGCAACGTTTGGGTGCAGTCTTGCATGTGGGCAGAGGGTAACAGTCTGGGGTCATCACCGCGTTGAGACGATGGTAGTCACCGCAAGGATGCCAGCTGCCATCGGGCTTCCTGACCATATGCAGGGGGCTGCCCCAGGGGCTGTTTGATGGTCTGATGATGCCGTCAGTCATTAAGGTATTAAATTCTTTTTTCGCAGCTTTCAGCATGTCGAGAGAGAGAGATGTCGTGGTTTGGAGAAAATGGTGGGCCAGTCGTTTTGATGTTGTCGAATTGTGCCTCCACCTGTGCGAACCAAAGTTGTGGGTTTTCTGTCCAAAAGGGTGGCGGTTTGACAGCTACGCAGGCCACCTGCGGGGCTGCTGACTCTGTAATATCACCAACCATTTTGTTGACAGGGGATGATAGCTAAAAAACCACATGTTAGCTAATGTAAGGGGGGCTTCACTTCGGAAAACAAAGACTCCTGCTTTCGCCACGTGTGTCAAATGGATTCTGCGCAAATTAACCACGCGAGGCGGCTGTCGCTTGGCCAAAGCTACAATGATTGCACGTACCTTTTTGTCCTTTTGTTTCCGTTGTTGTAGTGGTCGAGGGCTGGATGATTCCGTTGTCGCTTGATGATTTTGGTTACTGTTGATGGCCTAGTCGCTTCTGTTGTGTCGAACTCCCTATCACGTCCGGGTCACCAGCTGTAGCGTAACCAGTTGTAACGTGTTCATGGATGAAGGTGTATCTGACTCCATTTAATTACACTTAGTTTTGTAGGACGGTGATTTAATTAAAACTGAATTGTATGCTACATAATTATATTATTTTCATAAGAAATTATAAAAAATGACTTAGTTTCGAATCTGCAACCCGAAACATTGAATCATGATAATGTTTTTAGATGCAACAAATAAATAAATATTTTATATAGTACATAACCCTTTTATTTATTTATCAATGGACGAGTCTACAGAATCATGTACATCGGTAATACTGAATAAGGGCTTAGAATAACGGATATATGAAATATAAGCACGAGTATCGAGTCTCTCGAAATGTCGAGTAAACACAGTGTCTATACTGAAGGTTCCTCTCCTTACTCGCGTCTGTGGTCACAATCGAATGCGGGACAACAAACACGGCGCGTGTAAGCTAAAATTGCGGTATCTAAAATTGCAGTATCTAAAATAATACAAAGAGTGTATTTTGTATGACGAAAAATTAAAATTATTGCATCACCCATAACGCTCTTTTTAGCCGGAAAGTTATTCTTAACTATAGAGAGGAAGGAATTTGTAGAAATAAATTAAGCACTTCAAAGCACATAGAAATTCAATCAGCGCGTAAATTATGGATAAGTTGAAGACTTCAAAAATCATCAAAAGATCTAAATGTTTCAAAATAATAAATTATGAATTAAATTGTGAAATATAAAATATATTTATTGTAATGGAAATGAGTTTATTCCAATACACTAAGATT
The DNA here is from genome assembly GCA_023313115.1 of Rhysida immarginata. NCBI lineage: Eukaryota > Metazoa > Arthropoda > Chilopoda > Scolopendromorpha > Scolopendridae > Rhysida > Rhysida immarginata. Next base: position 1,801,300 of record JAHWFO010083058.1, on the reverse strand, counting down.
CATTAGCCTTCATTCAAAACGATAAAAACAAAACAGTAGGCCATTACATGGCTAGGTAAGAGAATGAAGTATAGTTGCGCTATCTGTTGCCACACATTAATATATTTCATAATATCTCTGTAGTAGAGATTTAAACAAGAATGGTTTTACCGCCAAAGCAGATAAATGGAGCACATTTTCGTGTTATAGCATCATACATGGTTATATAGAATTAACCAACATTTTAAAACACTTTAGAAAAAATATATAAATATGAAAACTAAATTGTAAATTACTATTTATGTAAACAAGTGTATAGAGAGAATTTGAACAAATAAACTTGAAGAACTGAAAGGTTAAATGGAGAGTGAAGTTATTCTTTATATATTTGAACAAATAAAATTTGTTCGTACTTGTTCGTGCTCTGTCCCATAGTAATGGTTTGGTGAAAACAGAGTGTAAAAAAGTTAATTCGTTTTCAAGTTATTGTAATAAATAATACGCTCTGTACGAATAATAAAATTCTTTTGATTTAGAGACCGTTCTGCCCTTTCAATAATCGTCATTCACGTGCATCCTCCACGCGCACCATCTCATTAACGTTTAGAGCATGCGCAAACCCGAACCGATGTGCTCGGTACGCCGGGTACCTATGCTTGTGTGCTAATAAAAACTATTGCTCAGACAACAATGGTCACGTGTCTTTTCAGTTCCGGCGTGTGCTTCAAGCCGGCGCCAACAATGGTTAAACGTGCATCAACAATGGAAAACTGTTTCCGTAAGACTTTTTGGTGTCGTTTTTCGCATCACGTTTTTTGTAGATAGATGTCCAGCCTTTAAACATTATCATGTTAAAAAAATGTGCTAGAGTTCGTTCGTGCTGCTGGAGATCGGTGATGTTGACGGCCAGGCGATCAGTGAGAGTCTCTCTGGTTGCTACGATCGATCTCCCTTGGTTCTGGCCCTTTCCCAGAGTGTCACGCGGGTTTCAGAGTGGCCTCTGGTGGTTGTTCAGTGAAGGTCGGCTTTACCGCCATCTGGTGGCGATCCGCGGAAGGTGGCTGTGGAGCCCACCATAGCCACCATAACTTAATAATGCTCCCAAATTGCAATAAAAATAAAATAACATAAAAATGCAAGAAAAAACGTAAGATTTTACTAGTTGCAATCTGCATACTGTCTTTGCACAAAAATGCCTACTGCCATGGAGTGTCCATACTTTATCTCTCTAGAACTTAGTGCGACCCAGGGTCAAACAAGGATCTATGCACCTGCAGAATCGGAAACCGGATGTGACATCACTTATTCTTAGGAACGCAGCAGGGGCGAAGTAAGCACCAGGGGCGAATGTAAACCGTCACTATTTGGGGCTATATATCCACGTGGAAAAGGATCGTTTTTTGCTCAGTTTATGGCTGTAGCATTAAGGACTCATCACTACCTGAGGCAGGCTCTTTATCATAGACGGATTTGCTAGCCGGCTGGTAGAGACACCCAATAATGACATCATCAGATGGAAAATCAAGAGGAATGCTAGGCTGAAACAGTGATATGACGTCATCACCTGGTGTAGCGAAACTAGATGAAGGGGGGGTATGCTCATCCAATGGCTTTATTGTTGACCTTGAATCCGCCATTTTTGCTCCCAATCACATGCGTTTGCAATTGAACTTCTTGTTTAGAAGTTTATTTTTTTAGTTAACGATAAAAAGTATTTAAAAATAAATACCTAATATCTGTTTCATCATTTAAAAATGATATCAAAAACAGATGAAAGTGCACATCACCTGTTCTTGATAATATAAATCGCATAAATTTGCATGAATTGATAATTTTTATGCAGAGGAGTTGCACTAATATTAACGCATTTGATTTTAGACGTTTTATCCAATATCTAGAAAAATACTTGACAAATCATCCTGAGATTTCAGAAGTGTAAAGAGCATGTTACATTCATATATTTCAGCGAAGGCTTTGTCCGGAAAGGCAAATAGGGGACTAGCAAAAAAATGAAAAAAGAAAATTATGTTTCAGATCACTCTGCAAAAATTTTGCTTGAAATCACCCTGATTATGAAACTTCTTTTACGTAATTTTGTTCGTTTGTATGAGGATATAATCACATTATATTATCGCACATATAATCATGGAGAAATAAAGTTTTTTTTTTTAAACAATCGAAATTTTTTCATAAGTGTTTTGTTTATAGCATGCAGGGTTTCAACTCAATACAATGCCATTTTAGGAAACTTGACAAATTAAATTAGAGACAACATCCTGCAATCAGAATATTAAAATATTAAATATTTTATGAAATCTGAGCATTTTTACTAAATAATAATTAAATGTGCATATGCAAACGTTACCAAATGTTCTTTGCATAATTTATTAGCCAAATGTATAGAGCTACTCTCATATAAAGTTCAAGCAGATATCATGAAAATTCAGGAAGATAACGTCGATAGAATGAGTTTAATTTCAGTTGCTCTCAAAAATAAACAAAACGATAAGGGATTTTCTCCAAATTTTTATTTTTGGATGGGACACGAGTATCAACATCATCTCCTTACGCTGATTGACTTCATATTGATTTCATATCAGCGTAAGGAGAAGTCGAAACTGGTGTCCAGTCTAAAAATAAAAATTTGGAGAAACCCCCTTTATCGTTTTGTTTATTTTTGAGAGCAACTGAAATAGAATCAGAACGTCTAAAATCAAATGTGTTCATATTATTTGTCCAACTCTTGTTTGTGTCGAAATGTTTTTAATTGGTAAAACTCAGTTTTTTTTCTTTTGTTTATCATGTTTTTTAGATGTTAGTTTTATTACCTCTTGGAAGTGCTAATTTCAATAAATAACAAAAAGTAAATCTAAACAATCAGATTTAATGTTATAATTCTGAAATTAAAAAATATAATTTAACCGTAATTATAATTGTAACATGCAAAACAAAACGAAAAATAATTGTTAACCTTGCACTTCTGGAAACATATTGATTGGGTGTACATATATTACATCCGAGCAAAAATGGCGGATGAGCACACCCCCTTTCATCTAGTTTCCTTAACCTGGTGTCAATGTCAGCTGGCTAACGAAGCCGCTAAGATAAAGAACCCGCCTCTGGTGAAATACACTTTTTTAGTTTTTTAGTTTTTCTAAGGATAAATCAATGTAAGGAAAATGGGTTCTATTTTGTTGCCGGTCTAACAAAATAAGGCCAAATGGTGAGTTTGTCATCTCATTTTTTATACTTTATGCTTAACTTGTTTTAAAGTATATCTGTATTATTAGGCTGTCTTTGTTCACAACCCTTCAAAGAAGATGATTTTGAAAATTTCATGAAACACAAAATGGTTGGTGGAAAGCTTCATTTGAAGAAGGGAGCTGTATCTATTCTTAACCATCCTAAAGTGCGAGGGGATAAAAATAAGAAATCTCATCGCCAGGAACGATTGGCCAAGCAGAATCAAAGAGCAAGTGACGATTCTCAGGATCCTCATTTAGGAAAAATGGTTTGTCAAGCTGATGACATAACTGAAAACAAGTCTACACACTTTGACGATGGAATTCTTCAAGAGAACACCACTTTGAAGAAAGAAATTGAGCGTCTTACAGCAAAATTGAAAAGAACATCAGAAAAATTGATGAGATATGGAGAGCTGTTACACTCACAATTTACTCCTGGTCAACTTGATCGTTTATTAGAGCCAAACAAATTCTTTCATTAGGGCTGTGATGATATAACAGCAGCTATAACTTTACATAGCATTAGTAGAATATGTTATAACTATTTAGAAAAGTCAAACATGTTCCATTACCTTGTCAATCAAATCTATGCAGATGAGTAAGAGATATAGATTTTGAACCAGATAATTTAAATACGATTTTTAATATAATGTCTCTAAAGAAGGATGAATTAAGTGATAATGATAGATTAGTTGTCTTGTCATTTGATGAGATATATTTCTCTAACAGAATAAATTTTGACAAAACAAAAGAAAAATTTTGGGGTCCATACAGAGCTGTGAACTTGATTAGGTGTAGAGGTTTGATAGGGAAATGGAAACAACCTATTTATTACGAATTTGATAAAAAAAATTACAAACGGTTTATTGTTAAATAAAATAATTCGATTGTATGAAATTAGGTATGTTGTTATTAAAGTTGTGTGTGATATGGTTGCTAATAATTTAGCGTTATGAAAAGAGTTTACTGTTGATATCAATGCTTATAAAGGGCAAAGTACTTGTCATATTCACTCTTCTGATGCTAACAAGAAATTTTACTTTTTTGGTGATGTATCACATTTACTAAAATTAATTAGAAATAATATTTTAGATGGCTGTTTAAATTTAAATGGTGTTTGCATTAATAAGACTTTATTAGAGTATGCAATGCAATGCAGAAATGATGATCTTGTTATCAGATTTAGAATTAGTGCTGACTATGTTAATGTTATAGGATTTCAACAACAAAATGTGATGAGAGCAGCACGTGTAATGTCACATACTATGGCAACTGCTATAAAATTTCTTGGAGAAAAAAATGTTACCTTATCATGATAGTGTGATAGCTGGAAATTTTATTGATCTTGTTGACCAATGGTTTGACTTGTTTAATGTTTCAAAAGAGATTGGGAAAAGTAATACTGCATGTGTATTTGGTACCCATTTTATTGAGCAAATTTTTATTCTTAATGAAATGAGTAAGAAAATTTTTGAATGTCGTATTGGAAAGAGTTCATCACTGTATGCTTTTGAAAAAGAGATTTTATTAGCAATGCATCACTCTTTGTCTTGTATATGAAGTATACAGGGTTACAGGGGAAATCGACCTAAAAATTTAAGGACGTTATTATTTAGGTCGTTGTCCATAGATTTGACCCTATAACCTACTATCAAAAAGTTAACCGTTTTCTAGATATGTGACTTTTAAATTAAAAGAAAACATATCATTTTTTCTCTAATTTCAACTGTTTTTAAATTTCCAGACACTAGGGTCCAATTTTTTGCTGTTTTTGCGTAGGGGTTATGGCAGTTTGTAAAAATAAATAATGAAACTTGAAACAACTTGCTATTGGTTTAAAATAGCTGCTCGATAACTATTTGAATGTAAATGTTTTCACTAAGTGTTCCCAATTTTGAAGCACGTTAATAAAAAATACTTTTTATTAAATCAGAATTTAATATTTTTTATTAAATAATCATGGTTTTTTATTTTATTAAGGTCATTCTGTTATTCTTTACTTTTAAATGAACATTTACTGTTTGCCATCTGGGACCGCTTTCTCTGTCATTTTGTGTTTGATTTGCCTACTTAACTGAGAGTATTATACCTTCATGGATAGTTAAAAAGACGTAGAAGTTATTAAAATAATTTGCAGGATAACTTCCATAGAATCTTTTTTAATTAACGTCCTTCAAATTTGGAACAGTTAGTGAAAACCCCTACAATCAAATAGTTATCGAGCAGCTATTTTAATCCGATAGCAAGTTGTTTCAAATTTTATTATTTATTTTTATAAACTGGCATACCCCCCTGAGTAAAAACAACAAAAAATTGGACCCTAGAGTCTGGAAATTAAAAAAAGTTGAAATTAGAGCAAAAAAATGATATTTATTTTTTTTAATTTAAAAGTCATATATCTAGAAAACGGTTAAGTTTTGGATACCAGATTATTGGGTCAAATCTATCGGCAACGACTTAATAATAACGTCCTTAAATATATAGGTCAACTTTCCCTGTAACCCTATATAAGATTCCTTATATACTAACAGTTCGTTTGAACGAAGGTGTGTTAGAATCTTTTTCTCCACTATACGATCATTAGGTGGCTCTAATAATCATCCATCATCACTTGACTTAAAGTACAGATTGAAATGGTTTTTATTGGGGAGGTACTCTAATGGGATGCTAAGCTCTAAAACTAATATTTCTGTATATGACGAAGATTACACTATTTCAGAGTTAAGAAGTATTAATATTCTTAATATGTCTGGAAATGATGAGACTATTTCCCAGATGTTGCTAAATGAATCCTTATTTGAGCAATGTGATGATGTGATTAATAATAGGAAAATTGATAAGAAATTAGAGTTGATCCAATTCCTGAACTGCTGATAAATCGTATTGTAGTTTCTGATCAGACCCATACTCAGAATTTTATTTCGGGGGGGGGGGATTGAGGGGCTGGGCGTATTTTTCTAGCGGGGGGGGGAATCCCCGTGCGACTGAAATTGTTGAGAAAGAAGAGATTCCGGGGGGGGGGAGGCTGCAGCCCCCTCAGCTGCCACCCCCTCTGGGTACGGCCCTATTTCTGGTCAAGAAGAATTGTTACCGTTATTTTAGCAACAAATAATGCCTGATGAAGGAATCATGTAATTAGCTAAGTATTTAAGATTCAAATTTAAAAAGAAATATCCAGATTTAGGGAATCAGGCCAAGTTTTTGCCTCCTAGTAATGATGACTTACTTAAAATGCTTTCTAGAGGGTAGCCAAATATGGTGAATATGTGCGTCTGCATCGAGGTTAGGGTCGGCTTCAAGGGGGTTTGACCCTAGGTTAAGAGCGGCCCGATTACTTTGGCGGAAGGCAGGGAAACCACCGTGTAGTTGAAAATCTTTCCTATGCGCAGTTGCCACTGAACCCATGGATTTTTCTTACTTCAAATTAAATTCCGGAGGTAAAATAGTCCCCCATTCGGATCTCCGAGGGGGACAATGTGCGAGGAAGACATGTAAAGACAGAAAAGAAGCTGGAGAGAGGAGGTGGAGAATACGAACATAGAACGTCAGAAGTCTGCTGAAGGAGGAAAAGTTGGAAAACCTAAGAAGAAAAATGGCAGAAAATAAGATGGATGTGATTGATGTAGGCGAAACAAGATGGGAAGGACAAGGAAAGGAGAATTGTGAAGATGCAACGTTTTACTTTAGCGGAGGCAAGAGAGGGAGAAACGGAGTGGGAATGCTTGTGAACAAAGAATCTGATATGTGCATAAATAGGATTATATATGATTGTGATGAATGCAAGGCCAAAAGACATACTAATCATCCACGTATTTATGCCAACCTGTGACCGTGATGATGAAAAACTAGAGGAAATGTACGGTAGGATCGAAAACATTTTGGAGGTAGAGGGAAAGGGATGCTGTAATATTGTCATGGGGGATTGGAACGCCAGTGTGGGAGAAAAGAAAGTTTGAGGAGTGGTGGGCAAATATGGAATTGGGAAGAAAACCGAACGAGGTGAAAGGCTGATTGAGTTTTGTATGGAAAGGAGGACGATCATTGCAAACACATGGTTCAAGAATCATAAGAGAAGGTTATACACTTGGAAAGCACCTGGAGATGGATATAGAAAGCAAATTGATTTTATTTTCGTAGAATAGAGATTTCGAAACGGAGTGAAAAGAGCATGCCGGCTATCTGGAGCAGATATATGCAGTGATCATGTGTTGGTGATGGCAAAATTGAAAATACGTCTGAAGAAAATCAAAAGGACACCAATGATTAGGAATTGGAATTTGGAAAAGTTAAAAGACTTGGACAGGAGAGAGAGATCGAACAAAAGTTAGAGCTGGAGATTGAAATACCTAGATCATCACATAGGGACGGAGTTGAAGAGAAGTGGAATAAAATTAAACCGGGAATTAAAAAGAATTTTGAAGAAACAGTAGGATACAAGAAAGGTAGGAGAGCTAAGAAGCCCTGGATAACACAAGAAATGATAGACAAAACGGAAGAAAGAAGGAGTTTTAAAAATCAAAACACAGAAATGGGAAAAAGGAAATACAGAGAATTGAACACACAGCTCAGGATGGAAACAGACTAAGCCAGAAAGAAATGGCTTGAAGATGAATGTAAGGAAATCGAACAATTGGACATGACCTGGTATAATAGAAGAATAAAGAATATTGCATGGGATGAAAGATCAAGAGCAGGGTGTAGCCGAGAGATAGAGGACAAACAAGCAAATCTACTAAAGGAAGGCAAAGCAATAATGGATAGGTAGAAAGAATATATGGAAGAATTTTACAAGGCCAAAGATAAACCTCTTGACTTAGAAATGGAAAGAGAAGAGTTGGTAGATAGTAACAACATCGGGGGAGATATATTGATGGAGGAAATATGTGCAGCCATTAAAGATATGAAGAATGGAAAGGTATAGATGGCATACTAGTGGAGCTTCTCATATATTTGCACGAGGGTGGAATGAAGCAGATGACATCCTTATGCAATGAAATATTCCGGAATGGGGAATGGCCAAAGGATTTTCTGAAAACAGAAATGGTACCACTGGCAAAGAAGAAGGGGACAAGAAAGCGTGAAGAACATCGAACCATCAGTCTGAGAGCACATGCAGCGACGATTTTGCTGAGGGTTTTAAACAGAAGGCTAATTAAAATCATGGAAGTAAATGTAACTGAAGAGCAGTTTGGTTTTAGGAAAGGGATAGGAACAAGAGATGCCATTGGTGTCATTCGAACGATTGGAGAAAGATACTTGGAGAGGGGCAAAAGCATGAGATTGTGTTTTGTGGATTTGGAGAAAGCTTTTGATTGTGTGCGTGGAAGAAACTGATGAGAATTTTAACAGATAAAGGAGTGGATTGGAGGGATAGAAGATTTATAAACAAATTGTATTTGGGGCAGGAGGCAACAATCAGGATAGAAGAAAAAAGAACAGACTGGTTTGAGATCGGGCAGGGGGTGAGACAGGGCTGCTGTCTATCTCCAACACTTTTAATCATGTATGCTGAAGCGATGGTAGAGGAATGTTGGAATGGAGATAAAGGAATAAGCATTGGAGGGAGAAGGATCGAGTGTATTCGGTTTGCGGATGACATGATCCTGTTGCTGACAACACAGAAGGCTTGAAGGAAATGGTGAATAAATTAGAAAAAATGGAGGAAAGATATGGATTACGGATACATCAAAAGAAAACAAAAGTTATGCGAATAGGTGAAAATATGGAGGTGTATGTGAAAGGCGAAAGACTGGAACAAGTGGAAAGCTTTAAATACCTCGGAACGGAAGTGACAGAGAGTTGGACGAGTGAGAAAGAAATACGGGCACGGATTGGTATGGCAAAGGAGGCATACAGAAAGAAGAGCAAAATGTTAAATAGTGGACTAGAGATGGCACTACGGAAAAAGACAATAAAATGTTTTGTGTGTAGTGTACTACTGCATGGCTGTGAGACGTGGACATGGTTGAAGAGAGGCAGGGAAAGAATTGAGGCTTTTGAGATATGGCCTGGAGGAAAATGTTGAATATCAAGAAGTAAGAAAAAAGGGAGACAATTTTAATAATTTTCATGGAAAGTCATTACGTAAAGATTGTTAAGTCATTATGTAAAGATTTTTATATTACTAGAACTGTGTGCACTTTAATAAAGAATCAACTGCCTGAAATAAGTGTTATAGCAGAGGAACTTGAAAAAAGATTTTTTAAAGTCAGAACTTACATAAGACTGAAAGAACTAAACATTTTCAATAGTAATCGAGAAAAGGGCAGACACATAACAAAATAATAAACGAAGTGGATTTTATGTTTTTCATGTTATATGGTTTTGTATATGAAACAGTTTTCTTTAGCGAATATAATTTTTTTGTATTAAAAGTAAAACTATATATTTTACTTAAATATTATTTCTATTTATTTGTATTCATTTATTTTCAATGGAGAAGTAAACGAAATACAACTTTTCATCATTTTTTCATAAATGTGCATTGCTCAATTGTAAAAGCGAAGAACGAGGCCAACGAGAGACAGCAGGGCACTCAAAAATCACACGATCATCGGGGTCCGGGCAACAATCCATCTTTCATTGTTTCCAACAAATGAAAAAATACTGATTGTTAAAATCCAAGATGAAGACAATATAGGATGAATTGTTGGCCGGACCCCGATGATCATGTGACTACGTCACTTGGCATTGTTGAAATCCCATCGGTTTTCGTGACGTATTTTAAATATGAATTTTTTATTTTAGATAACAAAATAAATACAGAAGAATAAAATGCATTAATGCCAAAAATGGGTCATTTACTATTTTAAAAAATCATTACACTTTAAATTTTAAATATCCTTATTTTTATGTTACATTTATTTTTACAAGACGTCACAAAATCAGTGCCACGGCTTGATTATAGCGCGTCGGCTTCGCCTGGCCTGTCTCTCGTTGGCCTCGGGCGAAGAACATGTGACGTCATTGCGCAGAAGAAGATCCTGCATAGACCCTTGTTTCGTCCTGAACTGCATAGACCCTTGTTTCGTCCTGAACTGCATAGACCCTTGTTTGACTCTGGTACGACCTATCGGTACGTGGCGCGATCTGTTTACTTTAGCTTCTCGAAACAATGGAAAATGGCGGAAACTCGATGACCATATACATGGTGTTTTTGAATTGAGTACAGAATTTTTGGGAGATAGAGAAGAGGTCCTTAGAAGTATTTTTTGTCATATGAACATGGGGTCCCCGCCGCTCCGTTCACTTACAATACTGCATTGAACAATCAAATGACACAGGGACGCAGTGTGCGTTGGTAGGCCTAGATTATTTTATTTTTAACAATTAACACAAGCAATCTACTGTAATAACTTTTAAAGTAATTGCTTGCAAAGAAATTTCAAGGTGCACGTGCTTGTTTGTTGAAAAGTCTTAGGACAAACTTCGTCAAAGAGATTCCATGGTATCCAACCCCTTTGTAAAATAAGATTAGTCCATATGTTTTTGAACTAATCGCATTCTGGGAAATCAGTCATTTCGAACAATTACTGTAAAGTCATACAGTAGATTGCTTGTGTTAATTGTTAAAAATAAAATAACCTAGGCCTACCAACGCACACTGCGTCCCGGTGTCATTTGATTGTTCAATGCAGTATTGTAAGTAAACGGAGCTGCGGGGACCCCATGTTCATATGACAAAAAATACTTCTAAGGACCTCTTCTCTCATCTCCCAAAACATCTGTACTCAATTCAAAAACACCCTGTATATCTATAGACCGTGTTTTGAACGAACTGTATAAGAAATGGCAGAATAATGCTTTCATATTTTAATTTTTATTATTGTTTCGGTAGAGATAGACATTTCCAATTATATACAATTACACAGATCAACAAAAATTACTTTTTAAAGTCGTCCTTCACGTTAAGAGCTGATTGTTATGCTTTTGCGTGTGTTGAATCATGACCTCGTTTATTATTACAGACCCGTTTTAATAGCAGATTTCTATTGTCGTGTTTGGAGACACTAGAACTTCTCAATTTTGCTGCAGGAGCTACTATGGAGCTGTTTAACCTCCATATCTGATTGTCAACAACAAACAAAAAAATACGGACTGTTAACACTCAGGATGGAAACAATGAAGGTTACATTGTTGCTTGGACTAAGATGATCAGGTTACTTTTCAGTGACGTTAAAAACAAACTGAAAAAATATTCATTTCATTAATCAAATTCAGATCTTTTTTTATTCGCGATTTAACTCCAGTTTTAATTTATTTTAATTTAAAAGAGTGAATGCAAATTTTTTTATTATTTTTATAAATTTTGTTTGCACTAATAATGCTTATTTTAGTTGGTAAAGAGAGGGAGGTCAAACGGCGCATGGCAAATTTGAGACACGCCAAAAGCAACAATGGAAGTTAGTCAGTAAAACAGATCTGTAATAATGAAGGAGTCATGGCTGAATCCGTATCTGACCTCAGTTTTTTCAATCATCCACAGATCTCCTATTTTTCAATGAAACACTTTTAAATTTTTCGGAGTCTGGGGCCTGATATATTTCCTTGTGGCCCAATAATATGTTCCAGCAGCCGCTTCTGTTCACACCCATTAATTTAATACTGCGATCTATATGTGTATAACTTGAAAACGTGACGTGATAGAAAAAATCTAAAAGCAGATTCGGTTTCAGCACACTAAAAACCACAAGAATAACGTAAAATTATTCCAGTTGATTTTTCAGTTTTGGCCTGTACTATTATAAACATAAAAAAGCAAGAATATAAAAAAACAATTTTTATAAAGATACTTTCAACGACTACACACGAAAAAGCATCATTTCCAAAACATAAGTAATGAAATTAGGATAAGTTATTACGAAGAACATCTTTGATTTGTACTTATATTACATTTTATGCGCTCCAATGTCTTCCTGGGTTGCCAAATTTTTTTACATAATTATTTATACAAATTAATAAAACTAATTTAACTCTTATCGGTATAGAGACTGTAAAAATATTTAAAAATTAGTGAGGATATATTAATTTTCAAGAATTCCGTTGATTTTATTGAAAGTGAACGCGTTATCTGAAAATAATTCAACGGTTGGAATTTGATCAAATTTTAACGGTATACACAGTCCAGGCTTTACAGAACCTGAACTTATTATTAACTTGCTGATCTTGGTGGCGGCATTGTTATTTCTGTTCATATGTCAGTTATCGTTCAAATTGGGACCCATGTTCATAGAACTTTTTGTGTTTACCTTGACCTCTGTAATACCCCCTTAAATTGTTTTACACACGATTTGAATCACCCTGTATTAGCCTTTTGATCAAACAATTTTCGTTCTGCATAAGCACGTACTTTAAACCTATTCTCGGGCATTTTCTGAAGCTTCCTACAGTATCCATTATCTACACGCAGCAACAATTCAGGTTTTCTATGAAACGGCATCATATATTACAGGGCAGTAACCAGGACGTTATCTTGGGGTGATCGATTTTCAAAAATTCCACTGAGTCGGACCTTTTTCCATATTTGGGAGGCAGACCTTTTTCCATAATGGGTTGGTCTCGACCCCCC
>JAHWFO010083058.1:1769539-1788108 GCA_023313115.1 Rhysida immarginata | reverse complement strand
ATGTCTCAGTGCTAAGATCCATCGATTCCGTCTATCTGAATAATATTTTCGCGAAGGAAATCGAAAAAATTTCATGTTGATCCCAATTTTATACCTAATAGTGCACCCATATGCGTAAAGCTAATGCCCATGATTTGTGCAAACTATAGGAAATAATGTAAAAGTTTATCGTGTTTTGAAATGAACGAAACGTGTAAACAATGTGTTGCCAACCAGTATTTTCAGGTTTTGACACCATGCGCGCTTCATTCAAATAGGAAAAAACCGAATTGAGATTTTTGAAAGTTGAAATTTTAAGTTTCCAATAAGGAAACATTATTATCAAATCGTTGTTATGATTGGCTGTTGTAAACTATTTGAAAAATGGTTATTGTTTCAATGAACACGAGATTAAAAATGCAAGCACGGAATAACAATAGTGCATTGTTATTCGTATTTCTACCAATAATAAGCCCAGAATTTGTACTATCTATGATGATGTTGTAACGGCCAGTTTAGCGTTACAAATCTGTCTTTCTCTTCCCCTCCCCCCCCCCCCCCCTGATTTTCTTAATTTCCAAAGTTTTTGGCTTCCTAGCCCCACTATAGAGGAGTAGATGTAATAAGAAGTGTAAAAAAAAAACAACGTCATTTACGGATAGTTTATTGTCATAAACGTCAGGAACAATGGATAGAGTAACAATGATAGCATTGAATATAAATGCAGTGTTGAAAGTTTACACGTAATAGACGAAAAAAGATTTTGTTATAAAAAAAAGAAAAGCCGGTTAGAACGACGGCCGCCATCGAAGAAATACGACGGTGAAGATGGGAGCCGCCAGAACGAAATCATTTTTTTATCTTCCCCCATTACATATCCACTTACTTTTCTGATGAGAAAAAAAAAGGAACTTCTTAATTGAGGGAGACATTAAACAAGCTCGATGAGATTTCGACGCTCTTGTCATGGATAATGTATAATTATCGTTCTCAGCTAATTAAACGAGGAGAACGCCTAGCTTTGCTTCAGAGATACAAGGAACGGATTAGAATCAAAGGCTATCCGGCATTAAGCTTTGTATTTGGGGTCTAGTACAAATGAAGAGGTTTTTATTGATTATGTTCTTTTATTTATTATACCTATCAGGTTATTCGACTTTCCATACGGGAGAAACCCTCTTTGCAAAGAAGGACTTGCGAATCCACTTCAGCGAACCCGTACCAAACGAAGAAAACAGTGTTATCGGACGTGAAAATGCCGTCGGTGTTGTAAGTGTAGCAGTAAGATCCCTACTAACATCCTCAAATTCGTGTGTTTTGCGGATTTGAGTTTCCCCACCCCTTCATCCATTATTTATTAGAATAGTAGTTAGTTTACCCTTCCGTCGTTCGTGCTTGAGAAAAGTTGTCTACGTAACGAGATTCACAGTTTCGATCCCAGGAATGCTAGTAAAGTATTGATGATTCTTCTTTTACCGAAAAGTACGTAGAAAACGTTAAGATAAAACAGAGACGAACATTATACATATATGTATGATTAATTGAAACAAAAAATCATACGGCTCTATATGTATGATTCTATTTGAAACAAAAAAAAATTAATTGAGAGCCGGTATATTTATAATACCTTTACTGCGGTTTTACCAAGATGTTTGAAGGAAAAACTAAGATGAAAAGGAAGTGATATGGACCGCGAAGGAATATTCCGAAAGGGGTCAGATGATAGAAGTTTCAGATGTTAAAGCTAAAGTGCAGATACTTACTCGAATGGATCAGAGTGGACTTTCAGATCTTTTAAACTTAGACAGTTAACTTCGTTTAAATCATTTAAGACTATACATTATAAATTTTTTTTTTCTTTCTGAACGCCCGGCGGCGAAAGACTAATACAGTCAGATAACGTAAAGCATAATTGTTGGAAGTAAAGAAAGAAGACTCGTCCGTTATACATGTGTTTCTCTATTCCGAGAAAAGAATGGCTAATGACACATCGGTGTTGAGACGCTGTAAAAATATTACCTTGCTTTGTAGAATAATTTTTCGATCTAATTGTAAATTTCAATAGTGAAAGAAATTTTACAATAAAGCCCCGGCTATTTTTGTCAGACATAGTTGTCTAGGAGAATTCTAATATATACTCAAACACGATGAACGAATCGTCCACGTTGTTTTTCTCTTTTATTTACGAAAGCTAAGGGCAAAGAGAAGTTTTGATGATAATTTACATTTGAATAATATTAGCATTTCTAACTAGAACTCGAAACCTCCTGGTTAATGATTTCGTTGTATTGTTTATTCCCTGTTTAGGAAGACTTCTGTACGGGGGAGCGTTGCGTCCACTAAGAAGAGCAACCTCACGTATATTTTTGTCCGTTACAATGTAACAATGTATTCAGTTTCATTGTGGAGGCCTTCTCTCTCGGTGGTCACGGAGGCCCACTGAAAAACAAAGCTTGATGACTTGCGTCATCAAACTAGGGCTGACAATCCAATCTTCATTTTTTAAAGCAAACGAAAAAACCCTTGTTGTAATCAGTGTTCTTTCGTTTGTTGAAACAATGAAAGTTGAATTGTCAGCCGTCGTTTGATGACGCAGTCAGCAAGCAATGAGCAGGCCTTGTTTTTTAGGTGGCATTGGTTGGGTCAACACCACCTCTTCTCAAAGCCTAAGCGCGAAAATTTCAGGCATTGTTACATCATCAAACGGAGTCATGTTTAATCGTATTTTCGTATTTCTATCAATAATAAGCCCTAAATTATGACTCCGCATGATGATGTAACAATGTATGAAATTTTCGCGCTCAGGCTTTGAGTAGAGGTGATGTTGGTTGGCTTGGTGGAGCAATGATTATTGCTCAATTGTTAACGTAGCAACAATGATTTTCTTCGCTAACTCAACTCCGTGTCAGCATTTTTGACCTAGGCCATTGAAATTAGAAATAAAATTAACATAATAAAGATTAGTTCAAATTACAATAGGACTTTCGTAAAGAACAAATGTGAACTATTTAATAATGTAACTTGTATAATAAAGAGTTGGATTGTAAGTATTGCAAAGATTGAAACAAACAGCTCTTTAGCCCTCTCTCTCTTGTGTTAAAAAAACAGAAAAAAACCTGGTGTTCAGTTGTCTTGTTACCGCAGCCTGGCATCTCGTAATATCGTGCGTTAGTTGGCATTATAACTCTAAACAGAATCTTGAAATACCTAATTTTGATATTAATATTGGCGACAAAGAAAATCTGTTGTGCGTATTTCTTGCTTGGAGGCCTAATGAAATCGAAACCAAATGGAAATAACAAATACAGGAAAATGGCGACACTTCCTGCTTGGAACGAGCGCCAAACTGGTTTTGCGGGCATTAAGAGAAGTACTAATATTACGGTCGAAAAATGGGAAGAGGTTCCATTCCTTCTTTTATCTTCCTTGGTTTGCGTAGTCCAAATGAAAGACAGGCCCTGGCGCGGAAGTCACCTGACCATCTTAGTCCTGAGCACGGTCTATAATATTCATGTTCATCGAGCTCCATTTTTAATATGAAGCTAAAGTTTTTACTCCCGGTAAGGCGGGAACTCTATTGAAAAGGGCTCTGCACGTACAATCGGCCCAACTGCGCCTGCAGTGCCGCCCTATTGGCAGTTTCAATGAAAAACCTCTATCGCAGATCACGTTCGGCCTTAGTGCGATCTATGCGGCACTTGGCGTGATCTGTTTTTCTTAGATTCTCGAAACAATGGAAAATGGCCGAAGCTCGATGACCATATATATCTATAGACTGTGTTCCTGAGTAACAATATAACTTTCATTGTTTCCTACAAGCAAACAATTGCTGATTATTAAAATCCAAGATGGAAACAATGAAAGCTACATTGTTATTCGGACTAAGATGATCAGGTGACTTTTCCGCGCCAGGGCTTTTCTCGTGGGCTACAGGTCATTTGCGTAGTCTACGAAAAATACAGGCCAGGGCACTAAAAAGTCACATGACCAAAGTAGATCGAGCAACAGTCCAACTTCATTGTTTCCATCTTGGATTTCAACAATCAGTGTTTTTTTTCGTTTGTTGGAAACAATGAAGATTGGATTGTTGCTCGATCTACTTTGGTCATGTGATTTTTAAGTGCCCCGGCCTGTCTTTCTAGTTGAGTTTGGTCGTTTGATAATGATGTAACACTATATACAGTTTCTGTGTGCAGGCCTTATGTCTAGGTGGTATTGCCAGGGCACTCAAAAGTCACCTGATCATTGGGGTCCGGGCAACAATCCATCCTTCATTGTTTCCAACAAACGAAAAACTACTGATTGTTAAAATCCAAGATGGAGACAATGAAGGATGAATTGTTGCCAGGACCCGATGATCATGTGACTATTAAGTGCCCTGGCCTGTCTCTCATTGGCATCGGGGTAAATCGTAGCCAACGAAAAAGACAGGCCTGGGCACTCAAAAGTCACCTGACCATAGTAGTCAGAGCAACAATTCAGCCGTCATTGTTTCCATCAAACGAAAAAGCACTGATTGCTAAATCTAAGATTGAAACAATGAAGATTGGATTGTTGCTCAGACTACTATGATGAGGTGATTTTTGAGTGCCCAGGCCTGTCTTTTTCGTCGGCTATGGGGTACGTCCGATGTCTACGACATAACAAGGCCTGGAAGCGGCAAGGTCACCTAAACATAGGGTGCTAGCAACAATCCAACCTTCATTGTCTTCATCTTGGATGTTAACAATTTGTGTTTTTCGGTTTGTTGAAAACAATGAAGGTTACATTGTTGTTTGGACTAAGATGGTTCAGGTAACGTTTTTGCTTCAGGGCATGTTTATCTAGCTGGCATTGGGGAAAAATGGAAAGAGGTTACATGACAGCGATCGTGGTGTTTGCAGCATCTGCCAGGGACATTCTGCACACAAAGAATTGCAATGAATAGTTAGTAATACCGTATTTATCTTTGCGTTTTTTGGAGAATATGTGAATATTTAAGAGACTGAATATTGTTAATGTAAATAAATTCGCTACTTTGGCTGCCTTTCAAAATGGCGGATGAAAGGGGTAACAGCATCCATTTATCATTGTCAGCGATAGCGTTTATGATTGTCAGTATTAGATCTCAACAATGGTGTTCCCCATTTTATCTGCCTTTTTGTAAAGCAGCTAAAGTCGCGAATAATATATATATATATTGGGACCTGTGATTCTTTCGACAGTTTGTTGGCGAAAACTTCTGCATCTCTAAACTTCATTTTGGTAATGATTTTTCCAAAATGGAAGGAATAATCCTGGGACCTGGATTCAAATCAGGAACTTCCACTGTCGAGGCTTCTACCAATTGGGCTATCGCAGACACCCACACAGCCATGCTGTCCCAAGGTGTCTTAAAGACAACCAAGTTGTCAAGTTTGAAAGCCCAATGAGAGGCGGGTATCTGGCTCACAGATCGAGAATTTCTCCTATCCAACCATCAGAAAGTTTCATGAACTCACAGATATATAATAATCATATAGTGGAGATGAAACTCCAAACATCAGGTAATGATTTTTCTATAGAAAAATGTAAGGAAAAATTCTGCGATCTGAATTCGACCCAGGAACCTCGACACTCATTGGTCGACGCTTCTACCAATTGGGCTATCACAGATGCATTCTGATGGTTGGATAGAAGAAATTCTCTATCTGTGAGCCAGATACCCGCCTGCCATTGAGCTTTCAAACTTGACAACTTGGATGTCTTTCAGGCAACTTGTGACAGTTTGGCTGTCAGGGTGTCTGCAATAGCTGAATTGTTAGAAGCGTCGACCATAACAGTCGAGGTTTCTTATTCGAATCCAGGTCACAGAATTTTTCCTTCCATTTTTCTATGGAAAAATCATTTCCTGGTGTTTGGAGGTTCATCTCCAACATAATTATTATTTATTTCATTTTTAAGTTTGGAATAAAAATGTTTTACATAAACGAAAAATTGCCTTGAGTTGTCACGTGATCACTCATGTTAAGCAATCATGTTTCATTAGCTCGCTGTTGCTGGTGTTAATCAGAGAACATCAATAAGAAATCGTGGTAATGCACGTTTCTTTTCATCTGTGATAATCCACCTTGCATCATAGAGCTGGTTTTCAAAGTTTTTAAATAACTTGAATTAAATTATTAAATCAATTCCGATGACAAGATTAAACAGAGTATAAAATAACCGACTTTGAGGAAACTTTCACTATTGACTAGCTATATCAGTTCATATCTTGAAAACTACGGAACCGATTTTGATGAATTTTGGACTGTTCCCTAAGTTGAAAGATATTTAATTCAATAAAAGAAAAATTATTGCAATTAGATTCCCAGATTCTGAGAAATACGTGGAAAATACATACATACATACATACATACATACACATACATACATACATACATACATACATACATACATACATACATAATACATACTACATACTGTAACCCTCAAACTTAAGAGGCATTAAATATTTGTTGGTTACCTTTAAAATGAGTTCAGTCTCCTTATAATGGGGAAAATCGTGAAATAATAAAAAAATACAAAAAATAAAATTAAAGTCACCAATCTTGAAGAAACTTGGGAGATGAAAGAAAACTCAAGGATGTAGTCTATTGAAGATGTTGTTGATGGTTTTCCCCTGTCAACATTATCTGCACAAGAATTTC
Source organism: Rhysida immarginata (assembly GCA_023313115.1). Lineage (NCBI taxonomy): Eukaryota > Metazoa > Arthropoda > Chilopoda > Scolopendromorpha > Scolopendridae > Rhysida > Rhysida immarginata. The sequence goes on along the minus strand of JAHWFO010083058.1, from coordinate 1,781,461 downwards.
ATCTACATCCTCAATAGACTGGTTTTATTTCTACCATCAACAGCATCTTCAATAGACTACATCCTTGAGTTTTCTTTCATTTCCCAAGTTTCTTCAAGATTGGTGACTTTAATTTTATTTTTTGTTTTTTTTATTATTTCACGATTTTCCCCATTATAAGGAGACTAAACTCATTTTAAATTTAAATTAATCATTTAAACTCCTTAGATCAATAATTTGTTGGTTACCGGTTTTTTTGTTTTTTTTGAGGGTAAATATGCCTTCGAGCAAACGGCCTTTACCCTTAACATATTCTCCCCGCCCCAACCCGATCTCGCGTTAAGATCGTTCAATTGCAGTATTTTTCTACAGGATAGTAAGACCAATTGAAACGAGTATCTGAATTTAGGTAAATGAAAACGAAATCGAAAAATGAACGACTCGATCTTTTAACGAAAATACTAATAAAGTGACGAGTTAGACTCGTGACATGGCCTTTGTTGTATACGTGAAGAAGGATGACTATTGCACTTTGTTGTTTTTTTTGGAAGACTGCTAATTTGGCAATGAGAAGAAGACAGGGTAGTCGTAAAAAGGAAACCCAGCGGACGTAGATCATGATGAACGCTAGAAACTCAGAAAAGTGTTCGAATGAGATGGATAAAAAGGCTATTAAGCTTTACCTGATAGGAAGAATTGCCTATTCCTCGCTTTAATTAAAAGGGCTGGAAAACGGAAGAGTCGATCGAAAACAAGCATTCATAACATGTAGAGAAAAGATTTACTTACAGATTTTGACTGTCGGAAGACACATCAGAGATCGAACGAAGACTTTACTGGCACGCTACGATGACTCATGAGGGAAATCGAACCAAGGATGAAAAGCCTACTTATAATGGACGATCCGGTAATGAGTGAAATATATGGGCAAAAGAATTGACAGAAATATATTCTTTTTTTGTTTTTAAATGTTTATTTGATCAGGAAACTACTTCTCTGGACTTTGGAACGTGGGACTAAGACAACGGCAAGGAGATAACGAATGGAGTTGAACAAAAACCTAATTTTGATGTTTACAACACATCGCATTTCGCAATTGGACGTGGAGTATGGTGGAATCCTCGAGCGAAGAATGGAATCACGTCAGCTCAGAAAGTTACACGTTCATACATTTACTAACACGACTAACATTTTAGGGATTCCCTTTCTCCTCCTCCCTCTAGCAGAATACTTACCGTTGTTGGATTCGGAAACTGTAAAACTACAAGAAACGATTAATGGAAAGTTTTAATGTATTGTGTTTTAGTGATAAACTGATTAAATCCAGAAACTAAAGAAGAACTTACCTGAGATAGACTGACGAACCATTCCCTGCGAAGTGAAGTAACTCTGAAGAAAACGGATCGAAATCCAAGGGAAAATACTACACATTATCGAAAGTAAGACTTACAATTGATGAAAACGCGTTGCACGTCTTTTTGGTAATTTAGAGATTGATCGTTATTTCACAAGGAAAAATGCTTATTGACGTTAAAGACTTTGTTCATATAGAAGGAAACAGAGCAAATTTAGAATGAAATTTGTTATTTGTGATTTTAGTCTACTAATATAAAATGTTATTTAGTTGGGAAATAATTTTGCCTTTAACCATTTAGAATAAAATCTTTTTTTTAAATTTCTGAATCGCTGTAGGCGAGGAGGAGTTGCTGCCTAAATATATAATGTATGATGGCCCAGAAGCGACCTCGATTATAGAAAGACAAGGAAATCCACGAACCGAAGATTGGATTATGATACTTATCTCAAATGCTAATGTTAATAATGATTGTCGGTATGCCCGAGTGAAAGAATTGTGAACTGTTATGGAGTTAATTTATATCAAAATATAATAAAGCCACAGTAATCAGAAGGTTTATATGATAATATTTATTTATCGCTAAATAAATAATAAAATGAAAGAATAAAAATCTGAAAAATAAGAAAGAATAGAATAAAAATTAATTAAAAATGATTAACTTTAAAAAGAGAGACAGAATTTTGAGAATTTCCCAGCTTCCTTATAAAATAAATGCTACAATACATACATACATTCATGCATACATACACACACTTTTGAAATTTGGCATACTTGTTTAAAGTCCACATGGACTAAAATATATGAATATTGTGCAATTCCAACAATATTACATACATACGCATCGAATTGATAACCTCCTTTTTTGAATTCAGTTAAAAAGAACATGAAGCAACGTATTTATCTAACATCATATATGACTTGCCTCTCCAACAATCCATTCGCGGGAGAATGACGTAATTATGACTAAATCGACAGTGGTGCCGCAAAGCCAGAAGTGTTTTTAAGGAAAATTTCATTGGTTGACGTTTTTGTCACGTGAAAAGTTTCTCTTGCGGCTATAGGGAGTTTCCCCTCTGTTTCTTATTCCTCTATGCATGTCGGTATCTAGTATTATTTAAAAACAGATTACATTAATTTAAAAGCATTAAAGTGTTTGCCAAAAACTGATCACAATAGCAGACTGAAGTTAGGAAAATATTCATAAACAGGATACTATTGTTAATGTTAAAAATAATATATAAATTTGGATAAAATTATTTAAAGGTGTTGTCAATTAAAGTAGGTGCAGAAAAGTATTTACGAGGTAGCCCAGAAAGTAATGCACCACAATTGTTTTCTTCAACAATAATTTATTGAACACAATGAAACTTATATACACATGAAACAATAATGTTTCTTCTATACTCCCTATTTTAACCGACTTGGAAAAACGGAGGTTATCAATTCGACGCGTATGTATGTAATATTGTTGGAATTGTACAATATTCGTATATGTTAGTCTATTGCGGGCTTCTAAACATGTGTGCCCAATTTCACAAGTGTGTGTATCTATGTATGTAGTATGATTGTTTGTCCACGTATTTCTCAGAAACTAGAAATCGAATTGCAATAACTCTTTTTAAATTGGATTAAGTATCTTTCAACTTAGGGAACAGTCCAAGATTAATCAAAATCGATGCAGTAGTTTACAAGATATGGACTGATATAATTAGGCGATAGTGAAAGTTTCATCAAAGTCGTTTTTTTATACTCTCTTTATTATTCCACATAATCTCCATCCCGTTCTATGGCCTTCCTCCAGCGAGACTCGGGCGCGTATGCCCTGTCGGTACCAGTTCTTGTTCTGTTGATGCAGCCATGTCTTCATCTTGGAGCTCTGCCGAACCACTTTCTGATGGCCTCACCCTCTGTGCCCAGCAACAAACCGTACTTCTGTCAACTGCTGATGCTCCATAAACTACACATAATGTTTGTGAATGTTTCCAACCGTTTCTTGGTCCGTAGTGAGAAATTCAGTGCATACACGCTGGTTGTAACATACGCCTCTTACAGACGCCATGTTGTTCCACTGCTGCACGTACGCTATCTGTCGGAAGAAACGGAAACTTTCAAAGAATGCATATCTCAATTTTCGCATTCGTACCATTGTTGGGGACTGAGAAAAAATTGTGGTGCATTATTTTCTGGCGTAAAATAAAAAAGGCAGACTATATCCTTTGTTAACGTACAAATGAATAATATCATTTAAAAGTGGAATAAAATTATTTAAAGGTATCATCATATAATTTTAAACTGTTATTTCTACCATCACTTTATGTTCAAGATATTGTTTGATCACCTTAAATGCATGTAGGTTTTTAGTTTTTTTTATTTTCCCCTTGCGTTTTTATTTCCTTATTGCTATTGATCCATTTTTTTAATGAAAATATTTTAATTTAGTGAATATTTAAAGACATCAATCATCCTCACACTACAGGCAAATGAAAAATAGTTTTTGGCTGATTTATTGACAATTTTTTCATATTCAAGAAGAAATGACACACATAAATCAGCTGACACTATATTTATTTATTTCAACTGATTCACTTATATAATCTTTCCGAAACAAACATATTTGATTTGAATCGGATAATTGCTTCTTGCCATTTACGAACATTTCTTTAAAATTTTCACGATGACGATTTGAAGTAATTCAACGCTAATGTAGCCAGCTAGATATAAAAGTGCATTTTCTTCTTGAATGGAAACGGGCTTGCCATTAAAATCTTCAACACATTCAATTGTCGGTGATTGTTGATCTCAGGAAGTATGGCTTTTGGTATTTGATTTAAAAATTTTTCCATTTCAGATTATTCAATCAATAATTTTTTCGCATCATATTGGTTGTTTTCATTTTTGTTAGGCTTCAAAAATGAATTTGTCATACTTCTTTTCAATCAATGCTTAAATTGCACAGGATCTGGATTGTCTCTGAAACAACTTTGTCCCCTAATTATAGCAAAATCATTTTCAAAGCAATCCTGATTAAATTTCCTTGTTAGAAGCTCATCCTAAATGCTAATTAATGCTTTCAAACTAATGATCTATCCATTTATGCAATGTATTTTTGTTTTTGCACCGACAGTATTTTAGTTTAAACTATCTTTATTAGTTTTATAGGACTTTGAATTTTTTCGTCCTTTGTAAATTTCACAGTGGCTCTATGTGTAGAATCATATTTCTTTTTTTGTTGGGATGCGTATGGAATCTACTTTCCAGGGAAATAAAAATTTCAAATAAATTCAAATAAAATAAAAAAATACTGGACACTTTACTTGAAAAAGATTGAATAACAAAACCTTCTTTTTCATATTTACGTCAATATCTAAAAAAAAACAAAAAAACTTCAATTATGGTATTTTTTTATCATTCATCCAAAACTTACATTACAGCTCTCATTGAAAAAAATTATGTCTCTAGTTATCTCTATATATAGATTTATATACAGCGTGTTTTTGAATTGAGTACAGATTTTTTGGGAGATGATAGAAGAGGTCCTTAGAAGTATTTTTTGTCATATGAACATGGGGTCCCCGCAGCTCCGTTTACTTACAATTCTGCATTGAACAATCAAATGACACCGGGACGCAGTGTGCGTTGGTAGGCCTAGATTATTTTATTTTTAACAATTAACACAAGCAATCTACTGTATGACTTTACAGTAATTGTTCGAAATGACAGCCATTTGCTTCATAGCACAATTCGCAACGCCTTATGATGGATTGACGTAGTGTGGAAACAGTTGATTTGCACGGTCGCTGATGTCACCTGCTGCCGCGACAACACGAACCGCCAATTCTTCTTCGGTATCTACGGGTTCGGAGTACACCATTGATTTTATGCTTCCCCATAAAAAAAAATCCATCGGTGTGAGATCTGGCGATCTCGGTGGCCAAGCAACTGGTCCGCCACGACCGATCCAACGACCAGGATATGTCTCATTTAGATAATTGCTAACTGCTCTTGTGTTATTACAGTTATTACAGTAGATTGCTTGTGTTAATTGTTAAAAATAAAATAATCTAGGCTTACCAACGCACATTGCGTCCCGGTGTCATTTGATTGTTCAATGCAGTATTGTAAGTAAACGGAGCTGCGGGGACCCCATGTTCATAAGACAAAAAATACTTCTAAGGACCTCTTGTATCACCTCCCAAAAATCTGTATTCAATTCAAAAACACCCTGTATAAATCTTTGTCTGTGTCTTTGTCTGTTTGTCTGTGTGGCAACAATGACTAGACTCAACAATGAACTGCGTCAATAATATTTCGCTAATAATTTACTTTGAATGGATGACAATACCAAAATATTGACAATATTTCTTTTGTATTTATACAGTTTTTATTTAAGATTTTCCAAGAGTTTATAATATTAACTTTTCAATCATTCTCAATGTTTGTACATAGACTTACTGGAGGAATAATTTCTTATCGAGTTGATGGAGGGTAAATTCAAATAAACAAATAATTTATTTTTTTATTAACGGAAATGAACGTCTCTGTTAATATAGAAATATTTTTAACTGTGTTCTGCGTGTGGCAACAATGGTTTTACTACTGGTCGCGTGAGAGAGCACGATCGTAAGAGTATTTAAAGAGTACTTAAAGTTCAATCATGCCGATTTTTTTCTGTATTTTTTGTCTGAGCATGCCTCTACGAATTTCATGATTGGATGATATATTTACTTCAACTTACGTTTGTGTGAGTCACAGGGCGACGTCATCACCTCCAACAATTTATAATTCATCACAGGATTTACCTGTTTTTTCCCTGTGCTTTTTGGACGCATTGACTTGATTTCATTATACTACTGAAAAAGCACACAGGTATTCTTAAATTTGATATTATGTATTTTAAAAAATAAAAAAATCTTAAAATATATAACTGTTTTATTCACCTTGGCTGTACTATATACAACAAGGTGCTCCAAGAATGGGGTGAAGTAAATTTTCCTGTAGCGTTTCTAAACTCACAGGACTTGCCTGGTATTCCTCAACACAAGATCAAGCTCAAGGTCGGGGCGCCGATCATTTTGCTTCGAAATTTGGAGGACCCAAATCTCTGTAATGGCACTAGACTTTGCGTCACAGCGATAAAGCAAAACTTGATAAAGGCGATTGTGCTTACTGGCTGTGCAAAGAACACGACTGTGCTTTTTCCAAGATTTCCCGTCATCTGTGAAAATATTCCATTTCCTTTTATGAGAACGCAGTTTCCAATTCTCCTGGCGTTTGGCATGTCTATTAACAAGTCTCCAGGACAATCATTTAAAATATTGGGCCTGGATCTAGAAACCCCTCCTGCTTTTCTCATGGACAATTGTATGTTGGTTGCTCACGCGTTAGATCCAGAACCAATTCATATGTTTTCGCTCCTCAAGGAAAGACAAAGAATATTGTTTATTCTAAAGTATTATATAGCTAGAATTTTTCCTATGAAATTTTAATAACATTTTGCCAAATTCACTTTTTTAATATCTCTTAGCACCTGTCAATATTTACTATCTATACCTTACTATTCCAGAAAAATTCCTGCCCAAGTTCTTTCAAGAGGATACAAATTTTCTGTTCTGTAGGCATACGCAAACGAGATAAAAAAATCAGAAGCGCGTCAATGTGTGTGTGTGTTTGTGAGTGTGAATGTGTGTGTTGGGGGGGGGGGGTGTTGTGTGTGTGACTCCCAAATTAAATTGGACTACATTCCACGAATCATAAAATGCCCCTCAATCTAGCCTGGCATCAGACCACACATGCAAAGCCGGGCATTTCAGCTAGTAATCTTATAAAACAATTGAACTGATTTCTAGAACTGTGTATAGCAGACAAGCGAAACAATGACTCAATGATCAAGAGAGCAACAACAAAAATAGCTGTCCGTGCAACCACATGTCCACTAAACGGTGGCCAACATAATTAATCAACTTTTTTGATAGTCAAAGTAAATTTTAAAATGTAAGAGAATCAATAAAAATAATCGTAACTGATTTTTTTGTGTTTTTCTGTTTCAATTTCATCTGTAAAGGACTGAAAATATGCAAGGATAGAGCATAATTTAACTTAATAAAATTTATGAAGTGAAAGAGATAGTGACATGATTTTCATTAAGAACTGTACTGTTACAGTTTTGTATGAGCGATAAAAAAGGAACCTTCATCGAAGTTTTTTTTTGTTTTTTTTTAATATTGACCAAAAAGTGATAACGGTGTTTTTTTATTCAATTTTTTCACATAAAATGTGCAGTGTTTGTTTATTTTATTTGCATTTATCTGAAATTATTATTTCCCTTGAAAATAGTTTCGGTAGGCATCCCAACAAAAAAAAAAAAAGAAATATCACTCTACGCATAGAGCTGCAGTGAAATTTACGGAAAAGTTTGATAGCACGAGAAAATTTTCAAAAGAAAAATTCAAAGTCTTATAGAACTAATCAAGACATTTTAGACTAAAATAATGTCATCTATATGATCCTTTTTAGACACATAATATATTTTGGTATACATTCAACAAATTCTGTCACATTAGGCTAGTCGATTGTAATTTTTTGTATTTTAAAATAATAGTAATTTTGAATAATTTTGATTGTAGTGCCTACTTTTATGTAGAGAATGGATATAATTAAACTTCCCCACTTTCGCGTGGCCTGCAGAACGCGTTATTGCACGAATAGTGATGAAACTTTGTGCTTATTGTCAATCACGCACAGGCCAAACGGCTAAACGGTCTCGCGGATGAGTAGTAGGTAAATCAAAACTACTATTAAAGTCAGAACGGAGGAGGTGAAGACTAAATTAACAGCAGTAAAAAGAAATAAATTAAAACAGCGTTTTAATTCAAAGAAAATTTAAAACCCCCAAATTTAAAAAAGTGAATTAGCTTAGGCTAAGTTGTAATTACCGGTACCCGTAAAGTAATTAAGTTATGAGCTGAACTAAGCTTTAGTTATCAAATTTATTTTAAAAAGGGAATAAATCATACCGACGGTTCCAAAAAAATGATTGTTTATTGCATATAAATGAAATAAAAGAAGTTGTGGAAAGTACTACAATGAGTTCAAGATAATTGCAAGACGTTTGTGGTTGGAAAGCCGAATCTACGTTGATGAAGAACCAGATGGGTAAATCACGAATTGACGACTGTCTTGTATTCAAAATTGTTTGGAATTTTGATGAAGAAAAAAAAAAGATCCAACCATTGATTGAAGGAGGTTGAATCAAAAAAAAACTTCTAGGGAAGTTGAAATCCCTCGGACGGAGTGTGAAACCTAAGGGAAAAAGAAGATAAAAGAGAAAACAAAAAGCAAGGGAAAGAAAATGGGAAAAAGTACAGAAAACAAATCGTGACATCATAAAACGAAGGAGAAAAAAATCATTTCAAGGAATTAGGGAGGGAACTATGGACACAGAACGGGTGACGGTCATGTGATAGGATCATAGCTTTACTTGATGGCTGGTAACAAAGTGGCTCAAATGATAAGGAACGACAAGAAGCAGCACCGCATACGGAGAATTGAGTTGAAGATTACACCAGGAAGGGGGGTAGGCACGACGACAAGTTGTCATTGCACCACACACCGAGCCGAAGGTAACTGTAAAAAGAAAAAATAAAAGCAAAAGTAAAATAATGTACACTGGCGGAAAAAAAAAATCCCAACACCACGAAGGACTTGGGTTAGATGAATGAAATTTGGACAGTATATTCAGCTATGGTATTATTTCAATTGATTCAAGTTTCAAGGTTACAACTTACAGGGTAACAGGACTTCCCCACTCCTCCTCCTGACCCTTGTGCGACCATCACTCTGACCCAGACAGAAACGACTTTCATCCGTGAAGACCACAGCCCTCCATTCTGCCCTCCAAGTCGCTCTGGCCTGACGCCACTGAAGACGTGCTGCACGGTGTTAAGGGGTAAGAGGCAAACATGCCAGAAGGTGCTTGGAGTGGAGCTTCCTGGCCAGGAGAAAACGAGGGAAGTTCTTCCGACGAAACAGGAAGGGGTGGAGAAGTCTCGTGAGACATTACGTGAACCGGCTCAGACCAAAGCTGACAACGGACTGAATTCCAACTCTTGTCCACCTACCTGGGAAAAAAAAGAGAGCTCCTCGAGCACAAAGTCAGAGGAACCTACAAAAGACTGATTGCGTAAAAGCACGCAAATTCGTTGCAGCGATTGTTTTAAAAGGAAAAAATGTCGATATAAAAACAATGCTTGGCTAATAAAAGGTTTTTAACAGTAAAATTCTCTGTTTTAAAATTAAAGGAAAAAGTAATGATTGAAATAAAATAAAAATTGGGAACTAATAGTTGAAAAAAATGGAATATTTTGACCGCGAGGAGGAAAAATTTAAAAATGAAAAATAATATTAAACATTATTAAAAAAAAACATTTTTATTACTTTTCTCAAAAATAAGTTTAATTAGAAATAGCTGGAATCGGAGTCGAAAACGGTAAAAAAAAATTAGTTAACAACAGTACTCCAAGGGAACAATGTAAATGGACGTCGTCCTAAAATTCAGCGAATGAGTGCCAAACTTATCTTTTGCCCCATAAAACTAAGTATCCAGCAAGCCCCAGTTAAATGCTTAATCTCCATAAACGAAATCACTCAATTATTGCCCATTCTGTGACTATTAAGGCGCCGAACGACAATCTAACGTCACTAAATTCGAAAAGTATACCTCATTTGATGCTACAGCGGAAATCGTTACAAGTGAATGCATCTCATTAGAGGTTTTTTGATTAGAAGTCTGGCCAGACTATATTTTTTCAGAACTGTCTTGGTTCTGTGAATAAGAATTTTCCAACAGTGCATGCAGTCTTGAGGCATGGAGAAGGTGACGCTTACAGAGCGCATCATGTAATCCTTTTGTTAAGGAGGGGGATTACTGTAACCTCAGAGGAAAAGAAAATCACCTAGACATGAGACGTAAGGGTTTTAGAGGACGTTCAAATTAAGAAGAGAGGAGGGCACAAAAGAATCGTAAACCGAAAATACCGATAGCGGGAGTGTAGACTTCTATATTCATATTGAAGGACAAATAGTCCCAGCCAAAAAAAAACCTGAGCCCAGAAAAGGCTAGAAGCAAAACGAAACCGATTAAATGTACTGCGGGGGTTCAAAAAAAATAACTACTAGTGTCTTTTTCGAGACCATGTAACAGGATCGCTACATAGCCTATCTATCTGGAGCATGGGGAAAAGAATTCCCATGGAAAATCTATTAGTATATACAGTGGCCACCAGTGGAGGTGGCGCTTCAAGATCACACAAGGTTCTATAATAGACTAGCCCGTCGCGCTTGGCTTGGACGGCAGCGCTGATTGTTTGATGCAGTAAAATAGCGACGTCATAATATCGTAAAACGTAGGGAACTGTCAGAGATAGAGGGTGTCTGTGGTCAATGATTTCTACTGCAAAGAAAAGTTAAATAAACTTCTATATAAATAATTTTTATTTTCATGTCTTTTTTATTTTTTGAGATTTAAATCATTTTTATTTTTTGAGATTTAATTCATTTTTATTTTTTGAGATTCAATTCATTTTTATTCTTTTGAGATTTAAATCATTTTCATTTTTTCATTTTAGTTTAATTATTTAATTTTATATTTTTAATTTCGTTTATACATTTTTATGATAATTAAATAAAAAATATGAATTCTTATTTAATTAAAATAAAAAGAAATAAATAATAAAAGCACTTGAATAAAGGTCCTCAGTGTGGAGAAATACAAAGTTGATGTGGAAGAAACACTGATGAAACGAAGGTCTTGTGGAGCTTATGTAGACAAAAAAACTGTTTAATATTTGTATAGTGCTGTAAATATACAACAAAATTTGATCATTGTCTATAATTGTTCTATACATTTACACAATTTATTAAACATATGAAATACATGTTTGTGAAAAAGTATTAAAGAATTGCTTTCAGATGGTATTAGGTACTTTTTCACATGTGAAAAGATTGTAACTATGGTTTGTAAAAAGAAAAAAAATAAATATTTCCATTAATAAACTTTTGTACTTTTTTCTTTTAAAAATTCAAATAAAAACACTTAGAAACAAAGATAAAAATAATCATCTTGTTAACCACGGTATTAGCCAAAGTCATAATCCAGATTGGAACAAAGTCAAAATGATTGATAAAGAAACAAATTATAAAAAAGACTAATAAAAGAAACCATCAATCTATTGAAATTAATAATAAACCATTAAGGAATCACATAACCAAGTACCGAAAGGTTAAACTAAACCATTCGCGGAACTATATTCTTAAACGACCCTATGTTAACATTGGAAGTTTCTAATGGACCATTATGATACCATTAAACCACGTACCTTTGAAATAATTTCAACTATCATTAATTTTACGTTATATTCATTTATTACACATCATTCCAAGTCGTTTGATATATTACATGACATATTTTAGCATTGAAAGTTCCAATGAACCATAATAGTACCACTAAACCAGGTTCCTGGAAGCCAATTTGGACTATCATTAATTTTACGTTATATTCATTCATGACACCTCATTCCAAGTCGTTTGAT
>JAHWFO010083058.1:1743827-1769529 GCA_023313115.1 Rhysida immarginata | reverse complement strand
ATATATTACATGCCATATTTTAGCATTGAAAGTTCCAATGAACCATAGTGGTTCCACTAAAACAGGTGGCTTGAAACCAATTTCGACTATCATTAATTTTACTTTATATTAATTCATGACACATCATTTCAAGACGTTTGAAATCTTACATGCCATATTTTAGCATTGAAAGTTCCAATGAACCATCAGGGTTTCACTAAACCAGATTCCTTGAAACCAATTTGGACTATCAATAATTCTACGTTATATTCATTCATGACACCTCATTCCAAGTCGTTGGATACATTACATGCCATATTTTAGCATTGAAAGTTCCAATGAAATATCATGGTACCACTAAACCAGGTTCCTTGAAACTAATTTGGACTATCATTAATTTTACGTTATATTCATTCAATTTACATCATCCCAATTTGTTTGATATATTACATGCCATATCTTATCATTGAAAATTTTTGAAGGTGTCATAAAGGTACCATTAGTGCACGTGCCAATGTTTCGATTGCAACAATTTTCAAAATAGTTCATTTCCTGAACCATATTTATTGGCCGAAATATTAATTTATATTCGCTTGTATCTCGTCATTAAGATCTGTTTGACATATTACTTAATATATCTGTCCATTGAAAATTGCTAGGTGGGGTCGTGATGGTGCCATTTGTGGACGTGCTAATGAACCGATTTAGATAAAATTTATGATTTTTTCATGGCATGTACCATATTCATCGACTGACGAAAATAGTAATGAATAACCGCATCTATCTCGTCATTACGATTTGTTTGATATATGACTCAATATTTCTTCCCATTGAAAATTGCTGGGCGGGAAAATAGAAGTACCATTTGTGCACGTGCCAATGAACCGATTTAGATAATATTTGTAACTGGTTCGTGCCATGAACCATATTCATCGACTGACGAAAACAGATTTTGATAATCTTTCATAACCTCGAAGGAGTTTGAGTTACAGACAGACAGACGGACAGACAGACAGACAGACGGACAGACACGTTTCCCCACACTGATAGCATAAAGCACCTTTCGGTACTTAATAAATGGAAATTACTACTGAAAAAAAATTTAAAACACATAACCCAGACAATAACACTTCCCTTTCTCTCAACAATCCAATACAACAATTAAACTAATAACGATGTCCCCTCAATTTTAATATCATACATTTTTTTGGATTTTATTGTTTTATTATCATGTTTTTAAAGGAATTTTCATTCAAAAATTTTTTACAAACTGTGGATGGGATAAAAATCCCGAAAACGTTTTTTATAATTCTTTTCAATCTTGTGATCATCGGTCGTTCATCATAGATCTTCTTCTCCCGTGGTTCTTCTTTTGTTTTTATGTTACATTGCTCCACAAGACCTTCTTTTCATATGTGTTTTTGTCTGCATAAGCTCCACAAGACCTTCGTTTCATCAGTGATTCGTCACTTCGTTTGTATTTCTCCAAATCGGGTAACCTTTATTCAAGTGTTTTTATCACATACACTGATTGGAAGAAAGTAATCGGACACTTTCGATTTTAGACGTTTTGTTGAATATCTGGAAAAATACTGGTGTCCGATCCTCAATGGAGATATACGATTGGCAACAAACGTGTGTAGACGATTTGGATGCATTTTCAACCAACCAAATACAATAGTGGAGTCAGTCCAGAAGAAGCACTGATCAAACATAATTTGGAACGCAGAAGTAACCTGCTGGGCTAAGCGGGTGACAATAAGAGCACCACAAAGTTCTAGTTTGGGAATGAATATGGACTTGAGAGAAGCCGCTTCGGCTTTTGAACATAATAAATTTGAGAAAATAGCACCGTTTTGATCAACAGAGCACACATAGATGCATGCACCTTAGGCCATGATGGACGCGTCGGAGAAAGCATGAAGCTCTTTACTTTTCGGATCATTGCATATGATACCTCTGGGAAAGGCAACTTCGTTTAGGACAGAAAGACCACCTTTCAAGTTCAACCATTGAGTGGACAAGGAGCGAGGAATATTATCGTCCCATGAAAGTTTCTCTAACCAAAGCGCTTGCAACATAATCTTGGCCTTCATAGTGCAAGGGCTTAGCAAGCCGAGAGGGTCGAAAATCTGAGATATGTCGGACAGGATAGCACGCTTAGTTATCCTTTTTGTAAGAGAAATAGAGAATATCAACTTATCATCAAGTGGCGACCAATGCAATCCAAGAGTCTTTGTGCTGTCATGCGAGCCAATATCAACTAGGATAGGATGAATGTCGGATTCCATGAAATCTGAAAGAATTAGAGGCTTGTTCGAGATCCATATACGTAAGTTGAAGCAACCAGTTTGCAAAGTAGCAGAAAGATTTTTGCACAATACCTTTGCTGTGGAAACGTCATTCACTCCACTCAACAAATCATCAACGTAGAAGTCTTCTTTAATGATTCGAGAGACCTCAGAAGGGATTGAGAGCATTCAATATCCAATTCATACGAACATCGAATTGCTAAGAAGCTAGCAGAAACAGTAACATAAGTAACAGTGTTCAGATTATAGGTTTTGATGACTTCATTTGGATCAGGTTTCCATAAGAGGCACTGCAAGGGTCTTTGAGACTCATCAATCAGAACTAGGCGATACATCTTTTCTATATCAGCAGAGAAGGCATAGACATGTTTGCGAAATCAGATTAGAACACTGAACAGATCCTGTTGAATGGTAGGGCCAATCAATTGTAAAGAATTAAACGATTCACCAGAGGTAGTGAAAACGACATGAAGCTTTGTGGTTAGGCTATCTTATTTGAGAACGCCATGATGAGGTAAAAAGCAGAAAACCTCAGAAGCTGCAGGATCACAAACAGACATGTGGCCCAAGTCTTCATATTCTTGCATGAACTGTGCATAACACTGATGCAAGACTGTGTTGGAAGCAAATTTTCTTTCAAGAGTTAGAAGAGATTTTTCAGCTATTTCGTATGAATCACCTAATACTTCTGGAGCTTTATTAATAGGAATACTGACCACTAGAATCACGCTTGGTATGGTTCTTGAAGTGAGATTCACACTCGTCTTCTTCCAAGGTGCGGAGCTTAGGGGTAACGATTTCTTCCATTTTCCAGAAATTTTCCAATTCCTCTTGAATGCGAACAGAGCTGCGACTAAGGTTACAACGAATGTCTTGGGGGGGGGGGTAGTGCCAGGAACCGAGCCAGCTACAATCCATCCAAAATGAGAAGCTTGCAGAATAGGCATTCTGGGTCCAAGAGGAATGCGCTGAGTGAGAACAATTTGCCAGAATGAATTTACTCTAAGGAGAATGTCTATTTCTCCAAGGACATTGAAGTAAGGATCAGCCATCCTCAGGCCATGAGGAATGTTTATGTTAGCAAGACAAATTGGTGTATTGGGGAGATGACCAGTAATCTGAGGAAAAACCAAACATTGAGATTTCAGGCGATAGTTGGATACTCGAGAATGCAAAAGAATTTTACAACGACAATGCACACTGGTGATGCCCTGGACTTGGATGTCGATAGGAGTTTGAGGCAGCTGGAGCTTCTTACACAGGGAAGAAGTTACAAACGATGAAGTGCTACCACAATCAAGTAGAACTCTTGCCTGATGAATTTGACCTTGATGATCAACAACATTCACAACAGCAGTGGAGAGAATAGCACACTGTTCGAAAGAGGGCAACGCTGAAAGGGTGACTGTATCATTTTCAGCAACTGAGTTCTCGGGAGTGGTTATGGGATCAAGATGTAAAAGAGTATGATGTCGAGCTTTACACTTATTGCAGCTGTGCTTAGAGCTACTGTTCATAGCGAAGTGACCTTTAGAAAGGCAATTTATGCAGCATCTTAAATTCTTTACTTTAGCAAAGCGTTCTTTGACAGGCATAGATTTGAAAATGGGACAAGAGTATAAGTTATTATCTTTAATGTAGACCGGACAAGAGGACGACGTCGAGATGAAATTTCTTGACGTGGCGGATCGTTCATTCGTGGGTTTAGCATGTCTTTGTTCTAGAGTTTCCAACAAAGAGGCCTCGTTTTCTAGAAATTAATGAGATCATCGAAAGAAGTTGGATCAGAAGTAGCAGTCTAGTTTTTAAATTCTTTTACAGTGGTGTTATCTAACTTGGAGTTGATAAGATAGACAAGGAGTGCATCTCTCTAATGCTCTTTATTGATCAAAGAATCCAGAGATCGAAGATTTTTCTTGGCAGAGTCAATCAAGGTGCGTCGTCTAGCCGCGGATTCTTTGGAAATGGGCTCTAGATCGAAGATGGCCTTCATAAGGTTATGAATTAGTATTTTTCGATTGTCGTAGCAATCATGAAGACTGTCCCAAACAATAATGTAGTTGTCACCAGTGAAGGTGAGATTCTTAATAACCTCTGCTGCTTTGCCAGAAAGCGATGCGCGCAAATAATGAAATTTCTGTATATTGCTGAGTTCGCTGTTTTCATGAATGAGACTCGTAAATAAAGGCGCCCATAGACGATCAAAAATTTGATCAAAATTCGCTTCAATATTGATGCTCTATATTGAAGCGCGCATCAATATGCTTCAAAACGCATCAATATGCTTCAAAACGCATCAAAATTTGCTTCAATATTGATGGAGGATCATATTTTCCAAAACGCATCACCAATACTCATTCAGCGAAAAATATTCGTACTGCTTGGTCGTGGTTGTTGTAAATTTCGAAATGTTTTCCAATTCGGATTTACGTTTTCTAGCATTGACTTTTGCACTATGCGAACAAAAATATCAAAGAGGAAGAGAAATAGACGCTGGTCCAAAGAGTGGTACAAGCTGAGAAGCCGCTTTTTTTTGCATTGCAATTGTTTTTTTGTTTTTATTATAATAATCTTTTGACTTCACACACCACAATTCCGGATAATCACGATATGGAGCTATTAGCAAGGTTGTGAAATTCCGATCACTAGAAGGGGAGCTTGGTGAGCTCGGTGGGTCAGCCATGTTCTCACTTCGCTGTCTCGCAAACAACTGAAGGAAACCTTCGCGGTCTCGCAAATAACCTTGATATTGAAGGAAATTTTGACAAAAACCTACTAGACGTTCAATATTGATAGGATGCTTTCTTCAATATTGACAGAAAATATAATTTTCTATCAATATCCGTCAATATTGATAGGACGCTTCAAAACACTCTTAGACGATCAAAATTTGCATCAATATGGTCTTCCATCAATATTGAAGCGAATTTTGATCAAAATTTTGATCGTCTAGGGGCTACTTTAGTCTTTAAAGTTCAGCCAGTCTTCAAACTTTCCACTAAATTCTGGTAGTTTAATATAGGCAACTTAATTAAATTAGATAAAGAATTAGAGTGACGTGAACTGCGATGCGAACTTGCAGAACTGGAGGGGGAGGTTGGGCGAGGCATACTTCTACTTAACAAACACTCAGCATTAGTATTTATGTTAAAGTACTTAACTTCAAATTCTGCTGATTCAGAATCGTTGTCACTTATTTCATGTGCGTCGATTTCTAGTTGGAGCTCATCAAAATAAGCGAGTAATGATTCCACGTTGAGCAGCCGTTTACGCAATTGAACAGCATCAAAATCATTCAATGGCGCAGAAGGATTTGCAATGAAAGTTCTTGTACATAGGATTCGAAACGAGTCAGCTTAGCTTTGATGGAGGTGCGTTTTCTTTTAGGATCCATTCCGTTTGATGAAGCCAGCATATTGAAGCAGGAGGAGATGCGTAGAGACAAGATGGCAAAATGGCAGGAAAACAAAAGTGATGGCGGGAATCACGATCAGTGTTGAGCAAATGATAGCTTGGAGCGGCGAGAAATTAGTCAAAAGCACGAAAAACAATCAGTACACTGAAGTGGAAGAAGGAAACATCACGATGTCCTCTCAGTAAAAACACATTCAACAGTTCGAAGAACCTTGAGCAATAATCAACTGAGCTCATGAAAGTAAAGCATTCGAGAGAAATAACTTCGATAGTTGCAAATATTATCCGGCTCGAAGGACCAAAGTGTTTATGTTAATTTATGATGACAAACTTAAGGAAGTGTATACTTGCGATTCATGAGCTCATATTTGTTGTATTTGTTGAAGGAAACGATGGCAGTACACGAATTGTACGAGAGCAAACACTTACGATGTTTATTCATTGAGTGCTACAATAAGAAGATGGAAATAACAAGTAATGCCACCTAGTGGCAAAAACTGAAAAAGGCATAGTACTTAAAAATCCTTAACAGTATTTATAAAATATCTAGAAAAATTGGATTCGATCAGAGAACAATACATATATTTTCAAAATATATAATTAAAATGTGTAAATATTTAGTTATTAAAAAAAAGTCCACCTCACAAGGGTTTTTGTATTAGGACGAAAGTTAAGTTAGTTTCTTGGAATTAAAACATCCTTTTATTGAACGGATATTTATAAGAGAAAAGGACGAGACACAAAAACCCTGGAATGCAATAAATAGTTAATAAATACAGCTGAAAAATAAAATAATAATTGTTAATTATCCTTTTATTGAAAAATTTCCCGGAATAAAGGCACAAAAGTAAACAGAATGTGTACTAATATGACAAAAAAGGAAAAAATAAGTATGTGGATAATAGTAAAAAAAGGAAATAAAAAACTCTTTCACCACAACAAAAATTAAGGAAAAATACAACCTGAACCTGGAATCGCTTTTCGACAGCAAAGCTATCATCATTTAGCAGGGACCAAAGAGTACACTAGGGGGAACCGAGTGAACTGACTTGAAAGCGGAAAAACTGAATATATATAGCGAAAAGACCATGGTTTTAGGCCAATCAGAGAAATTACACCAAAAGGGGACAAATTAATGATTGGGCAGTTGGGTCCACCATTGGATTAATGCTGAGTCGCCAATGGGACCTGAGTCTGAATTTAGTAGTAAATTATTATTGGTTTTTTGTATGGCCATACTTTCAAAAGCGTCCAGCAGGTGTTTTTTATTTATTGAATGTAATAATTTTAAATTATCGATAGAGACTCAAGCCGTTGTAGTTCTGCGTTCTGGAGTTCGAGCATGGGTTTCATATCAAGTATCCATGGGTTTCAAGAATTTGGCAGTTATTCATATCAAGTAAGATGAAATGGGAAAATATCATAAAAAACGAACAAGAAAAGCAAAATTATTATTGGAAAAAAAATCTTCCAGATTCTCTTTGTAGTTTGCAAGAATCTGATTATTCCAATTATGCACATGTTACTCTCATCCAAATATTTGAAAATTTTTAAGTCAAGAAATTTTAATTCTAATTATATAAGAAGCATCAACAGATTTAGAAGAAAGAAGGTATGAATCAGATTTAGTTCAGAAGAGTTATATACCGTAAATTGGGGTTACTTGAACCCAAATAACAAGCATTTTTAAACAATTCTTCCTATTGATAGACTTAATAACACTAATTCTGCTGTTAACTTAATTTATATTAAATTTGTGACATTTTCCTTTAACTTATATGTTTATTGACTCAATATTTTAACTTAGTATATATGTAATAAATTATGGAAATTTGGGTTCAAGTAAACCCTGGCTGGGGTAACTTGAACCCACGCTATATTTGAAATGGATTAAGCAATTATAATGGAAAGCAATTGTTCACGTTCGACCTACGTTTTCTTACCAGACATTTTAGTTGAAAATTTTTTTATTTTTAATCATTTATCTTGAAAATAACATCATAAATTCGGTAAATTTGAATGAATTGCATTTAATCTTTATTTGCTAACAAATAACTCAGCTTGCACAGAAGTAGATAAGTACTTGATCGGGGCCGAATGGAATGTGGAGGGGGTGATTTCTCGAAAGATCAAAGGATGCCGACACTTTTTCTTTTGTTCTCAGCCTGCTCTGGAATGCGCTAGGGTCCCCCGGGACCCTGTCCCTTGCTTCCTGCCCTCAGGCTATTCGACAGGGTGTGTCTCTGCTTTTCTAAGGCATTACCTTATTTGGTCATGCTCTGGCCCTCTGGTGTGGATTTTGAGGGTTTGTCCTTTTGGGTGTGGTTCTTGTTTTGGGCGTTGTCACTCTGTTTGGGTGTTGGCCCACATGTTTTGGGCGTTGGTCCTCTGTTTCGGGGGTGGTCTTTTTTGGGCGTTGGTCCTTTTTTGGGCGTTAGCTCTTGTTTTGGACGTAGTCATATTTTGGGTGTGGTCATTTATGGTCTTTTGGGTGTGACTTTATTTACCTTTGATTTCATTTTGATCAGGTTTCCTATTGTGAGTGTGGTCACACAGCTGGCTGATGATCTTTTCTTGATTAATCACATGATGACAGCCATGTTCAGGTGGCCTAAGGCTGAAATAAAATTAATTTCATAATCCTCTGATGTACCCCTGGTGCTGAGAGCCAAGGACTAGGTTTCCCTCTAATGCTGGAAACACGGCGGACATTTAATGGGCTTTGAAAAAAGCCCGTTAACTGAAGTCCGCCTTGGTGTTTCCAAACATTCGGGGAATCCTAGTCTTTGGGTCCCGCCTTACGTCGCGTTCCGAGATCCGTCGGATGGCCCCCTTGGATGGCTCGTGCTATGTTTGCTGTGGAACAGATCCCTCTGGAGAGACTTTCAATTTCAAATCCTTGTTGTTTCAGTTTAGATCCTACATTCACGCTGTAAACACGTAAATATATAAAGCTGATGACCGATATCTGCATAAATATCTATGGTCTCTTTTTGCTCTTTGAAATTTCTTTAATGAAGCCAATGGAGCGATCTACACCCACTATACAGAAAGGATCATTGCTTCGACTTTGTAGTGCTTGTATATTATTGTTGTTGATTGCATTGCAGTGTATGAACGGTTATGAGGAAATTTTAAAACTGATGTATTAAATTGATAATAACACCAACACCCAAAAGGATAATTATCCTTGAAAATAAATCATTTGTAGGGGTTGTTTAAAAACGTTGTGGGGTACAAGCTTATTTGGTGATATTTCACGTAAGATAAAACGACTTAACGATAAATATCAACACCGCTAAAACCGTCTGCCGAGAAATACCGCAATCGTAAAAACTGTCAACCGAGAAATTCCGCTGTCGTAAAAACCGTCTGAAGAGAAATTCTGCAATCGCAAAAACTATCTACGGTGAAATTCCGCAATCGTAAAAACCGTCTATGGAGAAATTCCGGCTTGCCGAAAAACATCCTTACCTGTTAACCCTTTGTGATAAAACTGTACATTGGATAATTTCGCAGAGTATGAATTACATAAGTTGTGGCTTTTGAAATAAAGTGCGTTTAAAAAGAGATTTGCGTCATTCAACATTCAACATAGCCTTTGTAAACTCTTGTGGCAATTTTCTCTATCTCCCCTTTTTTCATCATGGAAATAAATGCAACTATTAAATTTACACAATACTTTTCGGCTCTTGTTGCTGGTTGTTCGGGCAGCAGCAAGTCTATATTAGTAGCTCAAATGTTAAAGTATAGAGATGAAGTGATGGACCCGACACCTACGGAAATGATTTACTGCTATGGTGCTTTAGTCCCGTCGGTTGTTAAAAATCTGAACCTACCTAACATTACGTTTCATGCCGGGGTGCCAGATGAAAACTTGATACAAGAACGTATACCTGAACAGGCTTTACTGATTTTAGACGATTTATTAAATGAAGTGAAAAATAACGACATTGTTCAGAAAATCTACACGCGATACAGTCATCATCTCAACTTCTCTGTGTTGTTAATAACTCAGAACCTCTTTGCTCATTCAAAAATCATCCGTACAATAAGTTTTAATACCCAGTTCATCTTTCTGCTAAAGTCACCTAGAGACATAGGACAGATTCGCACCTTGGCATCACAAACAGGCTACGGACACTTACTCATCGAAGCCTTTAAAGATGCCACTCAGGAACCCCATAGTTATTTACTACTTGATTTAACTCAGAGTTGTCCTGATGTTCTGAGATTGCGTAGTAAGATTTTTCCGCCCGAAAAATCTATCGTGGTTTATGCGGATAAAGCACGGGTTTAAAACCGTCGAACGTCATTTTTAAATCGTTTGAATAGGGTGGTGGTACAACAATGATTCCTCTGGTTGTGAAACATCGCCATTTTCTAGGAGCTTTGAAACACTCGACTCCTCAGCATAGGAAAGCATTAATGCAACATGCCACTTTTAATCAAGTTAAAGTGCTGTGTGAGATCTGTCATAACATTCTACATCGTAGAGTCGACTGGACACCATCCATTAAACAACATTTGCGGGAAATAAAAGGTTTAGCCCATAAAAAAAATTCATTAAGGGCCAAGAAAACTTATCTGAACCAACGTGGGAACGGATTCTTGCTACCACTTTTGTTAGGAAGCGTAGCTGCACCTATTTTGAATAAATTAATTAGTTAAGAACATGCAAAAGTACGTTTTGCTACCTGCTCACGAATATCAAAGGTTCCTTCACGCTACGGTCCAGAGCGTCCCTGTGTATCATCGCGTCCCGTTGAACATGGTCAACCTAAGTTTGAACCTAGTGTGGTTAATGATGTTGAAAAAAAACGTAATAAACAACTGGATTCTCAAATCAATGAGATTTTAAAAGCATCAAATTTGAATGTGCATCAGAAAATGGACCTTTATTTAAATACACTTCAAAAATATACCTAAGAGCAAGGCGTCGTGAAGCTCATTCGAAACGAACAAGGCTTTCAACCCAAACCGAACCTCAAACACCTTCAAACCCGTCTTTAATGCTTCAAACCCGTCTTTAATGCCTCAAACGCTGTCACAGCCATCCCTTCAAGAAACACCTACTTATCTGTATCCACAACAACTCGTCTATTCACCCGATTTTCGCACGTCTGCAGACTTAAAAGAAAAACCCTCGCTGACAGTGATATCGCAATGGTTAGCGGATTCGAAGAGGCATACGACGAGGACGGACAACCGGGAAACGTAGTGAGTTTGCCTGTTGAGCAGCCCTCCCCACGTACACGTTTCATAGAGATACTACGAAAGAGATCTGATGTTATCACATGGAATAAAAAAGGAACTGTGTCTATTGGAGGGAAATCAATACAAGGCTCGAACATTAATAGTTTAATACAAGACGTATTATCACCCATCCCCGACCTGAAGAAACCTCTACCTGGGAGAACCCTGTTTACCAACGTGATACATCATGTCAATATCCCTGAAGAATTAATCGTGAATCCTGTGTACCGCCCTGCGCATGCACCTGACACGCCAAAGCTCCCTTGGTTACATTATGATAAATAACAATTTAACTTAAAACATTAGGTTGTACTGCAAATGATAAAATTTATTTTAACGTCTGTAAAAAAAAAAAAAAAAAAAAAAATTGAATAAAAATATAATTATATTCAATGTATGAAAACCATTGATTGTGTAATTTATTTATTTATTTATTTATTTATTTATTTATTTATTTATTTATTAGAGATTAAAAGTAACCACAAACAAACACAAATTAAATCTGAATACGAAAAGTTTATTTGAACAAATGAATATACAGAAATTGAATGAAACAGATAATAATAATAATAATAATTAGAATAATTAAACAGAGTAATTTAAAGGTTTGCAACATTGGTTCCATTTGGCCTTTTGACAGATATTAAATTCAGAGCTGCTAGTATATTCGTCTTGGATGATTTCACATATCACGAGTAAGTCGTTTAAAAGCAGTTCATTTGTATAAGTGTTGTTCAAGATGTCTGCCGTAGAATAAACCCCGGCTGCTAATTTCAGGTAATGTAGACAGTGATGACCGCATGTGTCAGACATCTGATGTTGCACTATTCTCGTGTTGTAGATCCATTTTTCCGCATGCATAAGCATGAACGGTTGGAATTGTGGTTGAGGAAACATTCCGAAAGAATCAAAGATGAATGCTTGTTTGCTGGACGGTATAAAAAAAGCCATCCAATGCGAGCCTGGCTTACTGGAATCATCCGTATTAGCAATGAGTAAAGATGGATGAAGAGGTTTGAGTTGAAGCACCAAATCCGCCGGGAAAACACCTCTTGCCATAGTACATGTGAATGGAACTCTCTCAAGAGCCCTCCATAGCTCATGCGTATCCATCGACCTTAATTCGTGAATTCGAAGCTCACGGTTCTGTCTTTATTGATTTCCAGGAGATTCTGATATTGACAATAAGCAATCAGATTCACCGAATTAGCTAAAGGATCGGAAAACTGAACTTCAACGCCTAATGTACCGTTACGTATAAGGTTATATCTATCTGTATAATAATTCCTGTCCCCCGAAAGATCAAAGGCCAGAAATGTGTAACCAGAACCGTAATCGAACTGACTGATGTCAACATCTCTGTCTTCTTTCCAAATCCCAAGTGCCTTCATGGAATGAACAAACTCTCTCAAGTATGACCCAGAGGAAAAATTCGGCGTCAGAGGGTTTAGAGGAATTGCATGAGTATCCAATGAGAGGGAGAAGAAAGATAGATTGAAATGTTGAAAGTTGAATGGATTCGAAGTAAAAGAACCATTCTGGGCTTCACTCGATGTAAATGCAAAAATCAACCGGGAGGGAATCTGACCAGTAATTAAGTTCTGTATGATGTGGTTTCTAGTTCCCGTAGCAATACTCACTGACCTCATTTCAACCCGTCCGATAGGGTAAAACGCGTTAGTTGTTTGCAGAGTCTTCGCATGTGCAAATAGCGTGGCTGTGTTAACTTTAACTCTCTCAACATTCAGCGTTGCTTTTCGGATTTTAATCTGATAATTGGGATTAGCTATATCAGACATCAGAGCAAAGGAGGGTTTACTTCTGTAAAGCCTCAGACGAAAATCCGTAGAGTTTAGTAGCAATCGACCCTGCTGAAAGATGTCTAAATGGAGCGGGCCTTCCATGTAGCAAACGCTGTTTCGTGCGAGTCTTTTATGTAACTTAAACCCATTGTTTGCATCGTCAGCATTGTCCATTTTACCGCTCGTGTCTTTACAATACCCTGCTGTTGTGAGTTGACTTTGTTTAGAAGTCTGACCATAGTTCAAAAGAGTTTCAAAATAAGCTCTGTATGGATATAAGTTATTAATATGACTAACTTACGTATCACCTAGATAGCAATCGACTTGTGAGAATAGCGAATGTAAGAAAAGGTTCACAGGTCCTGTTTTATCACCAGCTGGTAACTGTCCATCCCCTTTGTTGATAACGACTTCTAAGCTTAATGTAGTTTGATCGAGATCCGTGTAGAAATCTGCCAAACCAGGTACGTAGAATTCAATAGGCCAGTCTTGGCTAATGATGGCTTTTGGTTGGTACCCCATGACGTGTCGTTTTTCCTGTTGGCTGCTCGTGTGAGGTATAGAAAAAATGTCGAGATCGCTGTTGAGACATTCAGTGCTCAGCTGGTGTATCATTTATGCCATGATTACGTATGTATTAGGCGAAAACTGATGATAAAGGACGTATGTTTAAAATTGGCTTAGAACGTAATTTTGCCGGTCATTTTGTTGACTTCTTCTGTTTCTTCCTATTCTTCTTCTGTTTCTTCTGCTTGTTTATCAGCTTTTTTGAACGCTGACTCAACTTCTTTGTCTGTATTAACTCTTTAGAAAGGTCTCCACGCTGTTGCCTCTGGGCCTTTTTACATGTGAATGAGTAGGAAATGCTGAATTTCGTCTTTTAACACGGCCTCTACCTCTCTGAACTCTAGCACCCATTTCCTGCATGGCATTACCTCCAGCCTCTTTCATTCGTGATGACAGCGACTGTTTGAGATTTTAACCATGTATCACATCATTAAAAACGGAAACACCGCCCTTTAGGGCATGTCGACCGAGAATCTTACCCATAGATTTGAGTAAAGGTGTTGCAAAGCGAAACAGATTTGAAAATACTGAACCAATCCCATTGCCTCTCTGGTAAACCGACCCTCTAAACACAGGTAAGCCATTCCCTCTCTGGTATAAATAGTAACGCGAAATTACTTCTTGGCTCGGATGATAGGGGATGTGCATCTTGAAGTAATTGAGGAGGAGAGAAAAAAGAAATCAACCTCGCACTACAGTTGTTTCTTACGAAAATGTAATTTCACTATGGTTTTGCCTGTTAAAAACGAGAGCAAATCCCCATGGTCTGAATGAACCGCGATTTCAATCGTGTCTATGGCATTTTTACTTAAGGGAAAGTAGTCGGGTGAATGAAAAGCCTGATAAATCACTTCTCGTCTGGCATGGGAAACGGGTATGGTTCGTAGGAGCGGAGAGAATGTGTTACCCACAGCCTGCGGCTGTATGATGTCTGTATACAGATAATAACCATGTATGCCACGTGTAAGATCTATTGGGGTTGAACCCTCACCAATAACGAGTTCCAAGTCGGAAAGTTCAGCTTGTAAACATAATGTGTAACATAATCCTCACTAAAACTAATATAGCGGCCTTCTGTGCATTTGAAATGAAAACATTTGTTAGGTGTGAGATTGATTTTGTAAAAAACCTGTTCTTTCAATGGAATCGACTTAACGAGCGCCTCAACAACGTCCCTACAACTATCATAATACCCTTCGGGAATTTTTAAGATGCACTGTTCTGGAGTGTCAGGTGGATTAAAAATAACACAACTGATAAATCCGTCATCTGTGTCGTTTAAGGGCATAGTAATAGGCGTTCTCAATTTCTTGTTCAGAAACCTATCAGGTATAAATCCAATCTTGACAGCTGCTGGGAATTCAATGAACTGTGTTGAGGACCCCATAAACAATACAAGATCATTAACCATCTTTGTCTCGATACCCGCCGTTCTAAAACTATCTTTTAGAAAATCAATAGCGGCTACCCTACTTTGCAATTTGGTACTCTTAAATTCAACAATTTTTTGGTATAGAGGTGCCGACTTGGGATACCTTAACGTAACAGAAAAATCGGACACCCACTTAAACGACAGGTTGTAATCCGGAGTTAGAGAGAAACGTTCCTCCTAGAATATATTTGGCGAAACATTGAACACCTTACAGAATTCGGGAGTGTTAAAGCGAATCCCGACATTCAGAGGCAAACTCATGGTGACGTTTTGGTCTAAAGAAGTGTTATGGTAAAAGAGAACATCTTTCAAATAGGCTTGTAACACTAATTCAACTTCGATTATCAAAGACTGGAGTGTCGGAATTCTTACTGGTGAAACAATGTTGAAATCGATTTGTTCATCTATGAGATCATCCTTGAAACCTATTTCGAAAGTGTTGTTTACAGTCGTAATGTTCTTGAAGAGGGCTGGGAAATGTGTTTCCGATAAACCAACCTCCCATCGCCCCTGGAAACGTAGCGTCCTCGGCAGTCTTTTAATCAAATGAGCTGTTGTATTGGAATGAATTTGTTCACCAGTAGGTGTGTTTGATGGTAACGTAACATAAAAATCAGTGTCTTCATACATGATGGCTGTACTCGGACCCAACTGTTGTCAATTGCCACTTGTCAAGCATTTAAAAGATCTATCTCTCGTACCCAGCTGTTCATGCTGGCAGGGTAACCTTGCCATTTCACAAAAGCTTCGCGAACACCGCGCCTCGTGGTTCAGCGAATAATCTGTTCAATGTTAAAAACTTCAGGCTTTTTCACCTTTTGTAACTCCTGATCGTAGAATACACCTGAGATCTCACTGCCATCGTAATCTTTAATTTTATACACAACAGGTTTTCTATAAATGATTTTTGAAATCTCAAACACCTCCTCAGTCTAGTTTGGAAGATAGCCTTTATCAAATATTTTTTTCACTTTCGAAATACGTACGTAATCTCCAGTTTGCAACCTTGGAATTGTTTTTGGTGCTGCTGTATAATAACTCTGTTGTTTCAAACAAAGAGCTGGGGCATTTCGTTCATTGACATCAGCTGGTGACATACCCAGGGCTCTGTGATTTTGGTGGTTGTAGCTTAACACGAGATCAGCTAAGACATCAATGTATCTGTGTTTGTTGGTAAATGTAAAAAACTTTCAAATCTGATTCTGTGGTGAAGAAATCGATGTCGAGTTCTTTAAAATAATCTTGAACATGCTTGTTTAAAAACTCCTTTCCTTTATCTCTGTTCACTTTTACAGGAACACTGCTGAGTGTGAAAATTTTTTGAAAGGCTTTCTGAAGTTCAAACACCTTATTCGTTTTTAGAGGAATGACCCACGCATAGCGCGAGAAAACATCGATGCAGGTAAGTAGAAATTTATAACCATCGTTCTGTTTTGACAGACTGGTTAGATCAACCAAGTCCACTTGAAATTGCTCAAATGGCGCATATACACGCATGCGATTACGTGGGTAATGATGACGCACCGGTTTATGCAATGTATAAGCTCTCACACCCCTTAACCATTCACGTGTCTCTTTTTCAGAATGGTTTGTTTGTTTAGCTAAACCTTTCACACCACCAAAACCGGCAGCATTAGCGGGGTTAGAAAATGCATCATCCATGACCAAAATTTAAATTAAGTTATGTAAAGAACACATCTGTATTTATTTATTTACTAGCAAAGGTACCCGGCGTTGCCCGGGATAATTACACTTGTATGTAAACAGAACAATCTCAAAAAATTAAATTGAATTTTGCAATATCATAAAAATAAACACATGAAAATTCTTAGAATTAATACAGTAAAAATTCTTAATGAAAATTCGAAAAAAATCTTTTTAAAGGCTCACAATGGCTGGACCTCTCCAAGGATGCCACTGCTAGTCTAAATAATTTCTTACTCACGTAATCTTACCTCAGATGTATTCTTAGTGTTGTTGCAATTTCCACTCTTCTCTCGATATGTTGAAGCAAAACTTGGCCATTCATCACTTTGTGGAGTCTAGCGGTCGCCGATTCTTCTATTTACTTGCTTCCCATTTGCTCAATACATCACGGAGCTAAAGGAGTGCTTCCTCTGTCGTCTCTACACTCTTTCTCAATAGTCTGCTAACTCTCCATTATCTCCAGTTACTGATCATTTTTAAAGATTATCAAGAAATTGTTATGTACTAAGAACTCTCTTTTCTAAGAAAAGCCTGAATAACAGGAATTCTATGCATTGTTACACATGAAACTTATCCATATTACATCATCATTTTATGTTCATTGTTATAATTCTTGGAAAGATTGCTTTAACATTACATCATCATTTTGTGCTCATTGTTATTGGTGAATTGCGCGTTGATACCATTGTTGATGCGAACACAATGGGCCTATTGTTGCACAAACTTTGCCTTGCATTGTTGGTCATGAGATATATATTGTTGGTTCATGCAGTGTGTTTGTGAATTGCGTGCTGATACCATTGTTGATACCTATTGTTGTACAAACTTTGCCTTGCATTGTTGGTCATGAGATATTTCTCATTAATATGCCTTGCCATAACCATGAATATCGATTTTTTATCGATATTTATTATTTTTCCGAAATCTGAGGTAGACAGTGACCTTCCTCATGCTTTGAAGGTCATGTATGCGAAATTTTATCAAGATCGGAATAAAACTGTAGATTTGTATAAAAAACATACAGACAAACAGACCTACCCACCCAACCACCCACAAACATCCTTCTTTATATATATATATAGATAGATAGATAGATAGGAGTAAGGTATTTCGAAGCTTTGACTTCATCAAGAGATAACAAAGCGTCTGCTTCGAAACGCTTTTCTGCTAATTTTCAATAACCGCACAATCGCACGATGACTGAATGAAATTTTATTAATTTAACCATTACTGGGACTAAATAGAAGAGGGGATATATATCAGTTTGTTAGAGGAGGAATCTGGGGGATGCAGCCTGCTAAATAAAAAATTCACTTCGCTTGGTCGCATTCAATCATCGCGGATAGTGAACATTAACAAGCGTATTTAATAAAGCTCATATTTAATCAATTTAGTATTGTTTAAATTTAGACCTGCCTCATTCATAGTGTAATAATGTTAACTTTGCAGTTCACAGCCTTAGTGGGTTTAATAAATTTGTGAAATGTGAATAGATGATAAGTAGTTATTTACTGAAGCGGCCTTAGAGGGGGTGGAGTCCTTCCTACTAATATACTGCTTCGATGCTCAATTACATTCTTCCTCTCTCCATTTTCTAATGATTTTTTGAGCGTTTGAATAGACAACAACTGCACAGTACGAACCCATGCTGAATTAAAAGTCAAAATGTAAAGCAAATACAAAAAAGAACCAAACTAAGGCACTATGAACTAAGGCACTCCTTTCATTCATCCATCGCTGTGGGCATGTTATAATGGCGGACGCACAGTGAGACATCTGGCGGATTCAGATGACAACATCAGACTTGCAAAAGCTAGATAAAGAAGAAAAAACACTGAAGATGGAGTCATTTGAGAGTCTTTCTTCAGCGAGAGTTGTTTAATTGAGCTTGGAACTCCCGTTAAACTGGTATTTAACTGTGTTTTCTTGTTCTTTGTTTATGAATTTTAACCATGAATAATAATAAATGATTAATTTATATTTGGATGTGTTTTAGGATTTATTTCTTGAGTTGATTAGATATGAATTTATGAAAAAATTTGACAGTAATATACTTTTTATTAGAATGATGAAATCGCAAAACGAACAAACTGATCAGGTTATAAAATAAGATTGAAAAGATTAGTTTATTACCATTTAATAGCGTTCCACATAATAAAAATGAAAAAAATTGAATTATAATTATACATAATAATTTGTACTCTAGCAATAATTAAAAACAGGCTTCTCAGTTTTTTTTAATATGAAATAGAAATTTGTTATATTTCTGGAAATTTTTTCTGTGATGTAAAAAATTTACGTTATTGCTCAACATGTTAATTATTCTGGTTGTTATAAAGTTAATATATGAAGCAATACCAATAGCGAGCATTGACAGCAGTGCCTTTCAAAAAGATGACTGTAATTTTCCAGATAAATTGAGGATAGTATAAGTGTTCACAAGGAGGCAGAAGATGCACTTAATGAGATATGGTTTTATAAAAAAATCTCATTCAACAGCATACATTTTGCAGTTGCCATGTTATAATTGAATATTCGCTAATCACAGTGAGTTTGTAATTAACCTAAAGAATTAGGGAAAAAAAAGAAAAAAAAAACCCAACCCACATTGATTTATTATAGAGACGGAAGTTAGAGATCAAATGATTAAAACTTTTATTTTTTAAATACCAAAAGGTGCTTTATGATATCAGAGTGGGGAAACATGTGTCTGTCTGTCTGTCTGCCCGTCCGTAACTCTACCTCCTCCGAGGCTGTGAAAGATTTTCAAAATCTGTTTTCGCCAATCGATTAATATGGTTCATGACACGAACCGATCACAAATGTTATATAAATCTGTTCATCGGAAAGTAAACAAATGGTACTTCTAAATTCCCACCTAGCAATTTTCAATGGGCAGATATAATAAATAATACATCTAACAAATCGTAACGAAGTGGCTATTAATGCCTGTTTTTGTCAAATGATAAATATGGTTCCGTGAATGAACTGTTATGAAGATTGGCATAATGGAAACAGTGGCACGTGCTCTAATGGTACCATTTTGGCACCCTCAACAATTTTCAATGATAAGATATGCCATGTAATATATCAAACTACTTAGAATGACATATCATGAATGAATATAACATAAAATAAATGATAGTCGAAATTGGTTCAAAGGTACGTGGTTTAATGCTATCATCTTGGTCCAGAGGAAACTTTCAATGTTAACACAGGGCAGTTGAAAAATATGGTTCCGCGATTGGTTTAGTTTAGCCTTTCAGTACTTGGTTATGTCATTTCTTAATGGTTTATTATAAATAATAAATTAATAACTTCTTTTTATTATAAATAATAAATAATTAGATATTATTTTTAAGTACTTATGAAGAAAATGAAGTGCATTTCATCTATAAATCTATTAAATAATTAAATCGTAAATGAAGTGATAAAAGACGAATTTATGTGAACTGTTTTTAGTGAATCAATTATCAATTAAACTATATTAGCTCAACATTAAAAAATACAATAAGGAAAAAAAAATAATAATACAGCTTTTAATATTTTCTCACGTTTAGTTATATGCAAGTTAAAATATATGTATAATTTTAACAGTAGCACCGCAATGAACGCTTAAAGCTTATAATAAATTTTCTCCGTTATCTGGGGAGGCGTTTTATTAGAATAATTTTCAGCGGACAATCAACAAGTATTAAATCATTTGCTTGAGCTTTATAATAAGATTCATTTTAGATAAGTTCTCTTTAAACAATATTAATAAGTACGAAATAATGAGGAGCCAGACAAAGATTTTGATGAGTTCTCTTTTGAACAATGTTAATAAGTACGAAATAATAAGGATACTAATGAAACAAAAATTCCATTGCTGTCCTAAGGAGCGAGCAACAGAGATAAAACTTGTGTTAAAATCAATGGACTTCATATTTAAAATAATGTTTGAATTAGTCCTTTTTTCTGGAAATTGTTTTTGTGATGAGATCTAGAAAATTTATAACGCTTGTTATAGTGTTATTATAAGATTTAATACTGATAATGAGCATTGACAGCAAAACCTTTCAAAAAGATGATTGCTATTTTTGAGATAAACTGAAGATACTTTAAATGTTCACAAGCCAGCTGAAGACGTACGTAATGCGATATGATTTTATAAAAAATTCTCATTCAACAGTATATATTATGCAATCGCCATGTTATAATTGAATATTCTCTGGTCACAGTGACTTTGTAACGAATTAGGCAAATAATAAATACAGAATCTACATTGAAACGAATAAATGGATACCTGCAAAATCCAAAAAGGCTAAAAAAGCGTTGAAAATTGACAACATCAAGGATGTTGTTGATATAAATGATACAATCGCTGTTGCTTTTCGAGAAAGCAAGTCCGAGCAGCGAAAAAATGTTGAAAAGCCAAATACCAAGAGCAGCTCCTATATTCCGCCAATCATAATACGTACTCACGGTCAGCCAATCAAGCAAATCCTGGGCGAGATTCAAAAGCATGTGGCGATTAACCAAATTACTGTACACACAGGCAAGGCACAGACGATCAAAATAAGGTATCATGATGAGGAAACGCATCGTAAAATGGTGTCTGGCATTAAGGCTGATAACGTGCTAAAGATTCAGCATCATCAACTTAAATCGGAAAAAGTCCTCAAATACGTTATACGAAATGTAGACGTGACCTATGACCTTAACGATTTTAAGGAAGACCTAAATAAGGTCAATTATTTTCCTGAGAAAGTGATCAGACTTAAAAAATCTAAAGGTTCCATAGATATGCCCATGATTCTGGTTCTGTTAAGCGAACACAGAGCACAACAAGACTCTATGAAATGTTACTTGCATAGGAAATGTTACTTGTATCCATCGAAATGTTCCGTGGAAATAAGAGACCATTACAATGCTTTAATTGCTTACGATTTGTACTGAAGCCCCTCGCTGTAACAAATGTGCTGAAGACCACCAGTCACGAGACTGCCCAAATGTTAAAGGACAAGATCCTCCAAAGTGTATAAGATGCGATGGGCAGCACACATCCAGTTATACAAAATGCCCAAAATATTCGCAAGTCAAACGAGTCCCAATTAAAGTTAGTCCGGAGACATCCTATGCCTCAATAGTCTCGAAAACGGATAAAAGATTTAACATAAATGACATTCAAGACATGTGCAAACAATTAGGCAGTATATGCCATTTGTATAATGAATTAAGCAAAAAATATCTACAAATGAGTGGAATTCTTACGAGCAAACACTGAGATTATGGCTGATCGACGCTATAGTGTTATTAACAGAGGAAAGCTTCGTTGCGTCATATGGAACGCCAGGGGAATTCCCCGGAGGCGTATTGAGTTTTATAACTATTTAATTAAATGGGATATAGACGTGGCATTTGTTTGTGAGACACATCTAAAGCCGGGCCAGGACTTCAGATTCCCGGGCTACTGTGTCTATCGCAAAGATAGAATTATTACTCCCAATGTCAAAAGCTCATCTGGAGGTGCAGCAATTATCGTTAAAAAAAGGCATTCGGCATCGGGAAGATCTCATACGAATGTATACAGGAATGGAGGTTCCTTCCGTTATTATCACGGATACTATTGTTGGCGATGTTAAATTCCTGGCTCTTTACTATTCTCCCAAGCATAAGATCGATGTTGACGAGCTCGATGAGCTATTCTCTGAGAGTATCCCAGTGGTAATGGCGGGAGACTTGAATGCTAAGCACTCGTAGTGGAACTCCAAACGTCATAATCAGAACGGTGTCATATTATCTAGATATATACACAGCAAAACCGATATCATTGCGATAGGTCCTGTAAACGACACGTATTACTGTGACCACTCACCCACAAGTGATGTCCTTGATATTGTTTTGCTGAAAGGCTTCTATAAGCCATTCGATATTTTTACTGTTGATGATTTTTCTTCAGATCATAAACCGGTCGCACTGAATTTTGAAAATCTCAATATTGACTGCTTAAACAAGATTGGAAATTTTTCAGAAATCTTCTCAAAAATGACAGTAATCTACTCAATGACGTGCACAGTACAGAGGAGATAGACATAAATGTTGAAAGAGTCACTATACGTATTACTGAAGACATCAATGCTTGTACTTCTCCAGTAGACGTGAAACGGCCTGATCATCTTGATCTTACTCCAGCAGTCAAGTATCTAATAGATCAAAGAAACAGGGTAAGGAGGCAATGGCACCGAACACGAGAGCCTTGGCTTAAAACCAAATATAACCGACTTACGAGAAGAGTACATGAGAAAGTAAATAAACTTCGTAACGATAGATGGAATGAGAAGGTGAAGAGTTTGTCAACCCAGGACAATTCTGTACGGTGTATGATTAGAACCTTAAAAAACAAAAAGGCCATGAACATTCCACCGCTTTTAGACACTAATGGACATTTCATAACTAATGGCCAAGACAAAGCACAGCTTATTGCTGATACACTTAAACAACAATTTGTGACTCCAAAGGCTGATCGTCCAGAAGGACTAGAAATATCCAAAATGGTAGAAAGCAGCATATCAAAGTATTACAACAATAGCCATCATGTGGCCAACATAAAATACAGGTAGCTGAGATTCAAAATTGCTTTAAGAAACTCAAGAAAAAGAAGGCACCAGGTAAAGACATTATTAATAACAATGCCTTAAAAAACTTACCGCAAAATGTAACTAGTGATATCACTAAAATTATAAACGACTGTTGGGATAACTGTTACTTTCCGGATACATGGAAACAGTCTGTTGTCTTAAGTATCCCTAAACCTGGTCAAAATCTTGCAAACCCTGTAAGCTACAGGCCCATCAGTTTGCTGTCTTCTGTATCCAAAGTCTTGGAGAGAACAATTCTCACAAGATTCTTAGATTTCTGCACAACCAATAATCTGATCCGTGCAGAACAATTTGGTTTTCGGGCAGAACATTCTTGCCAGCTCCAAGTTTGGAGACTTATAGCGGATGTTAACACTCACCTTAATCTTTAGATGTATTGCGGCGTCATCTTCTTAGATGTTCATAAAGCATTTAATCAGGTCTGGCATAAAGGCCTTATTTATAAAATGATAACTGATGGTTTCCCACATGATTTAATTAGTCTAGTTCACTCGTTTCTGTCCAACAGGTCTTTTCAGGCCAGAGTTGGAGATGAATTATCTGATACCTGTGAGATAAATGGCGGTGTCCCACAAGGATCAGTGCTGGGGCCAGTTCTGTTCAATTACTATATACGTGACTTCCCTGAAATCTCTTCAAGCTATATTTTTATGCGGATGATGCTGCTATACTGACATGGGCACGCCAGCCTAGTGTTGTTGTATCATGTTTGCAGAAAGCCCTTAAAGAATGTGAAATCTGGTTTAGCAAGTGGCGATTAAAACTGAATGTCGACAATTGCAAAGCAATGTTTATCACTAAGAAGGAAAAGAGAAATCTTGACTCCTTAAAGATAAATGGCAAATACTTGGAATGGGTTGATAATTATAGATATCTTGGCGTTGTTATTGATTCAAAACTATCATGGAATATGCATGTGACTTATGCGATGAACAAGGCCAAAAAAGCAAAGTTTAACTTAATTGCTCTGTTGGGTCGTAACAGTGCCCTCAGTGTTGATAACAAACTACTGTTATACAAAATAATTGTTCGTGTCATCTTGCTATATGGCATGCCCGTCTGGGCAACGATTTGCAAGACAAGATGGAAGGAACTCTTAACTTTCCAGAACATTACCCTAAGGACTATTTCAGAATTAGATAGGAGAATTGCTCGCAATTACTCCATTCAAAATGATTTCGATATGACCCATGTCAGGAAATATGTTCAAGAGCTCATGAAAACCGTGCTGCCTATTATGGCAAATCATGATAATGATCTAGTCTCTGGCATTCTAAAACATTCTCTACACAGAAAAAGGCATCGTAATCCAAGACATGTCCTAATAATGTCATCTTCCCAGATTACTGGGTTTCATAAATTCTTTCGTTTTTTCTGTGGCTTACTATGTAACATACTCCTAGTTCAGACAATCGTCAATCAAATTTTCCTCCACCAAGAGGAGGCAATTTTCTTTCACACTTTGGATGACCTTTGTGGGTACATCAGGCTTCTTTTCTAGTTCAGTGTATTTCCCTTGGAATATGATTATGAAGGGTGAGATTATGGAAGCTATGCTTCAAGTTTCAAACGAATACCGATACACTACACTGTCGATTGTCGATTGTCGTACAACTTTCATAACTTCAGGATAAATCTCTAATATTCTATTTGCTTTTAGAGAATTATCCTTTTTTGCTTTGATAAAGGATAGTCTCTATCCTAAACGTCAGCTTTTTATTTTGATTTTGATTACTTATTTTTGTTTATGATATCTTATTTTTTATTTAATTTGTATTTTATAATTAATAACTATTGTTTAGTTACATACAAATTAACAAGTATAAATAATTTTAACAGTGGCCCTGCAAAGAACGCAGAAATCTTACAATATAATTTCTCTATTGTCTACGAAGACGTTTTATTAGAATACTTTGTAGTGGACAATCCAAAACAATTGAATAATTTACTTGATATTTATAATACGATTCATTTTTAGATGAAGTTTCTGTGAATAATATTAATAAGCACGAAATAATAATTATACTGATGAAACAAAAATTCCATTGCTACCGTAATGATGATAGTCCTAAGGAGCAATATATAACTTATATTTAAATGAATATATAAACTTCATATATAATATACACGATATTGCCATTAATGACCGGACATTTTCGATTGCAGAGAATATCGAGAATATCTAGAAAAATACTTGACGAATTATCCTGAAATTTCAGGGGTGTAAAGAGGATGTTACACCTTATATATATTACACCGAAAGTTTTCTCCCGAAAACAAATGGGGGACCAGCAAA
The DNA here is from genome assembly GCA_023313115.1 of Rhysida immarginata. NCBI lineage: Eukaryota > Metazoa > Arthropoda > Chilopoda > Scolopendromorpha > Scolopendridae > Rhysida > Rhysida immarginata. Next base: position 1,744,123 of record JAHWFO010083058.1, on the reverse strand, counting down.
GAAGTGAACCAAAAAAAATAATGTTTGGAATCACCCTGTAAAAAATAATGCTTGAAATGCATTGTAGCTTTAGCATATGCTTAAGAGGCTTGTTTTACTTTTCTGTGTTCATTTGTATGAGAATAGCATGTATATTCATGGAGATATAAAGGTTTCTTTAAAAAGGTCGAAATATTTTCGTAAGTTTTTTGTTTATAACACGCAAGATTTTCCACCCAATGCAATGCCATTTTAAAAAAACTTGACAAGCTACAGTACAGACAACACCCTGCAATCAGAATAGAAAAATATTAAAT
>JAHWFO010083058.1:1692827-1743427 GCA_023313115.1 Rhysida immarginata | reverse complement strand
ATTTAATATTTTTCTATTCTGATTGCAGGGTGTTGTCTGTACTGTAGTTTGTCAAGTTTTCTGTAAATCGCATTGCATTGGGTTGAAAATCTTGCGTGTTATAAACAAAAAACTTACAAAAACATTTCGACCTTTTCAAAGAAACCTTTGTATTTTCATGAATATATGTGCTATTCTCATACAAATGAAACAGAAAAGTAAAACAAGCCTCTTAAGCATATGCTACAGCTACAATGCATTTCAAGCATTCTCTTTTACAGGGTGATTCCAAATATTATTTTTTGGTTCACTTTTTTGCTGGTCCCCTATTTGCCTTCGGGAGAAAACCTTCGTTGAAATATATGAGGTGTAACATCCTTTTTACACCCCTGAAATTTCAGGATAATTCGTCAAGTATTTTTCTAGATATTCGACAAAACGTCTAAAATCAAAAGTGTCCGGTCATTAATGGCAATATGGTGTACATCCAAATATTCAGTTTGAAACGGAATTCTTGTTGAAATCAAAATTTTATTCTGTTTCAAAACAATTTATAACTATTAAATATAATATAATAACATTAAATACGGAGGGTTGATTCAGATAAATTGAGACGACTTTAAACGCCGCATATGACCTCGACGGAATGTGATTTGTATGACTCGTACACTATTCATGGGTATTAGCTTTGTATACACTTGTTGCTGTTATTTGGGACATTTCGTGCTGAAACATGGCTTCCAAAATCACAGCTTTTTTGGAAGGGTATATGTTTGGACTTTCCGACGCTAACTTCAGTCTTTCGTGCATTGTGGAATTATGCAAACGAAATGGTATTGTGGTATCCAAAGCTACTGTGGGTCGAATAATCAAAAAGAACAAATTGCGACCATCTAATGAACGTGGACGAGCAGAGAAGCAGACCAGAAACAAGCCCCAGCCAACACGCCCAGCTCAGGTGGTGCGAGAAATCCGGTCTGAAGTGCTGAAGGAAAATCCCCCTACACAGAGAAGTCTAGCCCACAGGAAAGGTATTTCTCAGGTAACAGTCTCCAGAATAATTCATCACAATCTTGGGCTGGAGCGACGTCATAAAGCGCGCTGTTTCAGACTGTCGGCCAGGCACGTGCTGGAACGATTCACCAACGCCAGAAAACTGTATGAAAACCATCTTGCAGGTGACCGATGGAAGTGGGTTGTCTCCTTGGATGAAGCTTGGGTGTACCTCGATGACACCAACAAACCCAGGGCAATTTACTACGCGAAAGAGGGGGCAATGCCAGGTCCGATTTTGTCCGAAGGTGCAAAGAAAAGTTTTCGAAGGGCTTCATGGTGGTTGCCGGATATTGCTCACATGGACTGCTCACGATTCGTCGAGTTACTGGAAACTGTAAAATTAGTGCAGCTTACTTCCAGAATAATGTAATGGACCACATATATCGGCAGGATATCCCACGTCTGTACCCTGGTGAGCAATCAAAAGTTTGGATCCACATGGACAAGGCATCAATCCACACTGCCAAGTTATCTGTGGCCTACTACAGGAAGATGGAACAGGAGACGGGCATACGAGTTATTTCCTTCTCTCATGTGCCTGTAAAATCCCCTGATGCATCACCGATGGATTTCTGTGGTTTTGGTCTCCTGAAACGACGGCTCGGAAGTCGCCGACCAAGAATCGTTGGTGGGCTATGGAAAGTGTGTCAGCAGGTGTGGAACGAATTTCCCATGGAGTCCCTCAAACTCAGCCTACTTCAGTGGAAATTACGGTGCCGGGCGACAGTCCAACAACGTGGTTCTCACATCGAACACAACCGATGGTGGCGCCATGGTATTACACCATCGTAACAGAACTGCAAAGTCGTCTCATTTTATCTGAATCAACCCTCCGTAAACTCAATTCTTAGGTGGCCAGCTCACTTACTCTCCGTTTTTATTATCCTGTTTTATGAATTTATTTATTGTAAATTCAGTTTTATAAAGATCAATAAATATTACTTTAAAAGTCATTATTTATTATATATAATTTGGAACAAATTTAATGTCAATATCAATTTAGTCATTTATGTCAAATTCTTTACAGTGTTAAGGTTATTGTAATATAACATATTTTAATCTACAGTATTATAATAGACATCACTGTTTAAATTTAAATAAGAAAAATGCGTTATAAAAATCCACGTAATTTATGATTTTATAAAACATTGTGTTACCATAACATAATTATACATAAGAGTGAGTAATCCTCAAACTCCATTGACGAGAAACTGTTAGTTTATAAATTTTGATAAAATAGAATACTGGATGGTTTATGATCTTGTGATATTATACAGGGTGATTCAGAAAAGTAGGTCAAGAATGAAATACCATGTACAGTTTGTAGCGGGGAACAAAATTTTTCCTATAAACATGGGTCCGGAAATGCCTCCTTACAGAGATAATGCAACTTGTACGAGGTAGGAATGACATTGCAGTAGGTGTTCAAAATGCCGACCCTGAGACTCGATGCAGGTGTTTAGTCTGCGGATGAGATTCTCGCGAACCCTGGTGAAGCTGTCCAGAGAATCACTGAATTCTCCACACGCTGTAACAATTTTTGCTACAAGCTCATCGGGATTGTCGACTGGTGTGGTATAAGCTCCGCACTAGTCAAGCGATCCATTGTACGACAATGAAGTTACATGTTTCGTTTCCTCTCTTTTAAAGGAGAGAACACGAACAATTTACATGTTTAGATCCTAATTTACATGGACCCTACCATTCCCGTCCGGGTAACGGACATCCATTCCTACCTCGTACAAGTTGCATTATCTCTGTAAGGATGCATTTCCGGACCCAAGTTTATAGGAAAAATATTGTTCCCCGCTACAAACTGTACTTGGTATTTCATTCTTGACCTACCTTTCTGAATCACCTTGTATAATCTTTATTCTCTGATAACACTAGCCAACAAAATTTAAGATTTTTCTTGTAACAAAATGAAAGTGGGTGATTTTTGGTAGTATTTTTTCTGCTGATTTCGAATATAATTTTTAAATTTCTCTAGCTCGCACAGCTTTCTTGTTTTACAATGAAACATTTTTAAATTATTCAGTGTTTGGGGCCTGGTAAATTTCCTTGCGGCCCCAAAATATGGATGGATACTTTAACATTGTAGTCGCTTCTCTTCACACCCATTACTTTAACATAGAAGTCTCGATGTGCAAAACTTGGAAACTTGACGTGATAGAAAAAATCTAAAAGCAGATTCGGATTCTACACGCAAATTACTACTAAGAACACTATATGTGGTCTTAGTTACAAAATGTGTGTTGACTAGTGTAATCAGTAAAAAAAATGAGTGCTAATTTTGCAGTGAATATCATCAGCTGGTGAATATCCCTTTCCTCTGAGACCAGCTGATTGCTTCGCAACATTGAAGTTCGCGCCGTCAGCAGCAATAGCAGGAGGTAATCACGTGTCTTAATCATTGGACAGGTATCAAATGATGTGTTTACATAAGGGGGCGCAAATTACATTTGGGTGTAGTTTCAAATGAAAATTTAGAGAAAAATAATTTATAAACGAGTTTAAAAAATGTCTTCATCATTCTCTCATAAATAAGGCTATCTAAAATTTGGCTATTTGTATTTTCCATAACCTGCATTGAAAATTTAGGAAAAAAATTGAAATTGGGTATGTTGTTTGTGTAAAACTATTAAACGTGTTTATAATTTTTTCAAAAAATACTGAACCATACTATCCGTAAAAAGAGGGAATAATACAAAAAAATGTCTCTCAGATATCAAAAAAATTTCAAACCAAAACGATAATTTATGAATTCAAAAAAAAAAGTTTTACAAGTCATGTCAGAAATCAATTTCTCTTTCAAAAATGCTGCGGCGTAGAACGGTTAATTATGAGATCCTTCTGCATCATTGACACCAGCTGCATAATAATAAATCGAGGTTATTGTAACGATAAATAAATAATACAATAATATAATAAAGTGGGAATAAGTTCAAAACAGGGGTTAAACAGAACAGTGAGGGGGCAACCGTAGCCCAGTTGTCTAGCCTTGCTCAATGCAATGGTGGAGTTAGCAACCTTGGGCGCGGCTAATCTCAGGTTGGGTGACCACCTGGAAATTTCCATCTCCCGCCCTGCTTCGGAGAGCACGTAAAACCGTCGGTCCTGGCGTTAAGATATAGGTATGGCCCAAAACTTCCTCGAAGGAGTAAGATTATTACCCTCTGTACCAGATAACGATAAACAGAACAGTCAATTCTTGAACGCTAATGGGGAGGTTGTTGCGCTTGTACAATAGCGGAAGCCGATACCCATATCGCATCATCTGCTATCGACTGCTGGCGCTTTTTGGCATCAAAACTTTAGCATTGGAACAGTTAGAGCTTCGCTTCCCACTAACGTTCTTCCCTGCTAGCACCTTTAGGGGCAGATAGAGCCAGACAAAAAAAATAATTTATGGAACAATAATATCTTGACCACATTCCATCCTAAGTTGTCCTCCATACTGAATCTTCGAATAATTACCTAATTCATAAGAAAAATATATATAATTGCAGATAGAACTCTCAGCAAACAACAGATAACTTTCTAATACGTTTAATCGTAATAAATTATACTACTAAGATAGGACTTTCATTATAAAGTTATAGAACAGGCATATTTTCAAAGAATTTCTCTGGACAAAGCCAAACATATGAAGAATTTATAACAATAATATCGCATTATTTAAAAGATGTGAAGTTTACGATGCTTGAAAGCGTGTATCTTTAATTTGCGTTTGGTGATAAATCAGTTGCAATTCCCAGCCTAAAATCTGATTTAATGTGATAAGAATATCATATCACAATTTTCCTACGATTGGGAAAAGCTGAAATTGTCGGTTTCGTTCGCGTATATCAGATCTTAAACCACTGTGCAGGTAACAGGCTATGTCGACTTTGCTAACTAGTTGACTTCATTTAATGGCGCCAAAACTTGGGAGTTCTTAGATAAATCATCCATTGCCCCTTTGCAGATGTTACACAAATCACTATTGTCCCATGCCCGTGTTCACGTAATTCATGATTTGTCTCTGAAGTGTTGGCAGGATTAAGCAGACGGCGACAAGCTGCAAACTCATTACATGATTTATTATAGGAAAAGAGGAAATATCAAGTCTCTTTAACGGTCTCTTGTTAATTGGACCGATTAATAACCCATAGTGTCGTGTGAGGACTCCACTGATATATTAGTGAGGGATTAACATTTAAATTTTAAATGAAATATTCGTGCGTGCATGTTTATACAAAATAGTTTACACGTGTCAAATGCAAAACAAAATTAAAGAAAAGAGAACTAATACAAGCCCAACAAGTAGACATAATACAAAGTCAATACAAAAAATCATTAAGATTAAAACATACTAAAATTAAAAAATTCTTCAAAATCATGATTGAATAATAACATTTTTAACCCCTGTTTTAAATGGAATATAATCAAGTACCCTTAATTCAAGTGGTAACTTATTATAAAATATAATAGAATAATAATTTGTACGCTCGGTCTAAAAGGTAACTTATTGATAAATCGATTTAGTGATTGGTTTTCGTTTGACTAGCATTGTGTGAGAAAGGCCTAATGCACACCGAACTAAGCCTCGAATTGAATTTATACTTACAAATTTTAAATGAAATTTTTTGAAGAAAAATTGTTTCCACACTACACTTGAAATAATTTAAAACAAGGGTTCAAAATTAGGCCCAGGCTGAAATTCGTACGCAACTGACAAAATGTGGGAATATGTCCCAAAATCCGACTATTTTCTCTGAAATTCCATGCCATCGCACTATTTCCGAAGACTCATTATCAGCATAAAACAAAAATTATCAACCCATTATCTAAGTTTTTCGAGTGACAACTTCGCTCTTCTTTAGACAACACGTGAAGTAAAATAATTTTATATTTGACACACGAAAAGCCTAGCTAACGTCATATGTCGGTTACCAACAAGTTACAGAAAAATAAAGCACAGCAGGGAGTGGTCGTTTGAACAAAACAAAGCTCGTATATACGTAAGGTGAAGCACATCTTATGTGATATTTACATTTTAAACGCTAGCAGACTAAGGGTAGCGCTTTATATGATTGGCTGAATTTGAAAAATAACGTTTATCACTGAGACAAGGTCACATGCCAAGATAAAATAGACGTATCAGAGTTTGCAGGTATATCTGCATATAGCAGAGATCTACTAATGCGCTGTGCGCATGCCAATTAAACTTCATACAATAGCAATAAAATTGATCTTTTTACTCATCTAGATATTTAATTTTGAATTGTACATAAACAAATAGTCCAATGAAAACACAATGGAATCAAAACAAGATTACTTTGTGTCCATCGAATGGGTAGTAGGGTTGATCCTGATGCCATGGCGTTTTCTTCATTGTTCTCGGCTCCTTTGTAAGTACGTGTTCATGATAAAAGGTTGCTATCTACAAGAAAAAAGAAAAAGCTATGTTTGAATTTCATGCATGTTGTCAGGTTTTTTGAAAAATATTAAAATTTTGAACACTTCAATAATTTTAAATATTACTTAAAAAGTGCTAAAAATTTTAAAATAAGACTTTCCAATCTTTGTATTAAACATAATTTGATGAAAAAACAGTGTCATCTAAAATATAGATTTGTAAAGTTCAAGAGTCCTTGTACAATACAGTGCGTCCAAAAAAATATAAAATCATGGAGTTTTTTTTTTGTACTACAGTATATACAGGGTGGAGCATTTATCTGGAGACAACTGAATATCTCGTCAGCAAGACGTTTTTGAAAAAATGTTCCAGATAGAAATTATTTGATTCAGGAGTGGAAATGCAACGGCAATGCTAGTTTTTCATTTGGTGGATGGGTTCAAGGTTATTTCAAAGTCAAGTTCATTTTTTCAAATGGAAATCTATATTTTTCTCTTCAGTTCCGCAATCTACGAAAACAAAAAACAAAAAACTTTTGTTCGAAAAATTATTCTGTTGGACCTTTATTTCTTGTGATATTCAACTTTGTCTGTTTTTGTATTATTGTAACGAATGCTAAAAAATGATGACCTTAGACGAGCAAGTAACCAAATTTATGAAGATGTAAATTTTTTTTTTACTCATCCTCGTTTACAGTTCTAGTTCTTCATTCCATTGGAAGCTAATATGGAAAAATTACAGTCTCAGTAAAAATTGAAATGATTTTAATTTATGGTGAATCTGGACGAGATGTTGATCAAGCAATATGTTTATATGCTGACGATTCCTCGATAAAGACACTCCTTCGCGTATTTCTTTGTATCGTGTTGTGAAACAGTTTTCAGAAGAGGGAAGTGTACAATCAAAAAAAAGAGGACGCCAACGAACAGTATCTGGTGTAGACAATGAAATCGCCGTGTTAGCAGCAGTCACTCATGTGCCTCATATCAGTTCTCGCGCGATTTCTAGCAATTCTGGAATATCTCAAAGAAGTGTTCTGATGATCCTGAAGCGTCATAAATTTCACCCCCCATATCATGTGTCATTACATGGAGATGACTTTAGGAATTGAGTGATATTCTGTCAATGGGCATGTGGTAGAATTGAAATGGATAATAATTTCTTTCTTCGCATCTTATTTTCCGATGAATCGGGTTTCATTAATCATGGAGAGTTGAATCGGCACAACATGCATTATTTGTCTGCAGAAAATCGACACTGGTTACGCGAAGTTGAGCATCGACGTCCTTGGACTGTCAATGTTTCGTGTGGACTCTTGGGTGAAAAACTGATAGGTCCCTATTTTATTGACAGTACATTGAATGGACAGAAGTACAGAAATTTGTTGGACCAAGACTTACCACTACTGCTCGATGAAGTAAACTTGAAAGTTAGACAAAACATTGGTTTCAGCATGATGGGCAGCCCATTTTTCACTGATTGCGTGACAAATATTAGATCGCGATTACAATACTTGTTGGAATGGAAGGGGCAGTCGAAATAATTGGCCTGCGAGATCACCAGATCTCACTTCTCCAGACTTTTTTCTATGGGGTAACCTTAAGGAAAAAGTATACCAGATGCAACCAACAACTCGAGAGGACATGAAGGAGCGCATTCGAAATGCCTGTAGCAATATTAAGCGAGAGACTCTTTAGAGTGCGCATCAATCTTTTATAAAACGAATTAATAAGTGTATCGAAGTGGAAGGTCATCATTTTGAGCCTTGCAGCCTTGTGTGAAGCTCTGAATTGGGAAGTGTACTAATATTCACAGTTTTCATGTAGTCTGAACAAATTTCAAAGTTGAATATCACAAGAAATAAAGGCCCAACAGAATAATTTTTCGAACCAAAGTTTTTTTATTTTGTAGATTGCGGAACTGATGAGAAAAATATAGGTTTCCATTTGAAAAAACGAAGTTGACTTGAACCCATTCACCCAAAAAAAAATGAGCACTGCCGTTGCATTTCCACCTCTGAATCAAATAACTTTTATCTGGAACATTTTTTTCGGACAAGATATTCAGTTGTCTCCAGATAAATGCCTCACCCTGTATAGTATTTTTGTTTTTATTTCAAAACGATTCTTACTTTCAGAATGACCCTCATATTTAAACTCGGTGGACAAACCTGTTAAAATTAATAATTAATATGCCCTCCTTTATTTTTAATTATCTCAAAAACTCGATCTGGCATTGAGGTAATTAAATTTTTTCATATAGGGCTCTTTAATTGCTTCCCAGATTCTAGAATTCCATCTTTCAATTCTTGTACTCTGATAAGCTTCTTCCGTTGGCATACACTTTTCTAGCCAGCATACACCAAGCATTTTCAATAGGTCTAAAGTCTGGCGAGAGTGCAGGTCAGCTCAACAAATCCATACCATTGTCAGCAAGCCACTTTTTGGTGCTGGCAGTAGTGTGAATTGGGGCATTGCTGAAACCACCACGGAGCTCCCGTGATGCCTTCAGCATATGGCAGAAATGATTTTTCCAGCATTTCTTGACAGCCTACAGCATTCATTTTGCCATTTATGAACATCATAGGGGTTTTCCCACTCCATCTGAAGGCCCCCCAAACCCTATCTGATCCCCCTTCCACACAGGCATTATGAAAAAATCTCTGGCTCTTTTCTTAAGTCATGCCAATAATATCCCCACCCATCTGGATCATCTAAGTTAAATTCTTTTTCATCACTATTGATGATTATTCGTCATTCCGTTGTCAAGCCATCTTATCTTTCGCCCATGCCAGTCGATTTTCTTTGTGTTCTTGGGACAGCTTCGATGCACATTTCTTATGTTTTAAGTGACCATCGCTCCTAACAACGTTGCAAATTGTTGATTTTGAGACGTTGAGGGTCTGATCACTAGCTAGTTTTCTGTACGACGTTTGGTCAGTTTTAATTTTTTTATTGCAAATCGTTTTTGCCTTCGTGACAACTTCTGCAGACGCCCAGAAGACTTTTTTATGCCGTATTGGTAATGTAATACTGATAATTGTTTGCGATCGTTGCAAACGTCCAGCAATTTCCCTGGTGACAAACCTTCACATTTTAAGACATCAATTTGTTCTTTTTCGTATTCAGTTAATGGCTTGACACGTCCCATTGCAATTTAACTATTACATTTTTTTATTAAAATGATTAACAATTAAATATTAATTACATTGACAATACCTTTATTAAGATTAGCCCGAATGTCTTAAAGATTGCAAATGTCTTACATTATATTTGAATACGTTATTACTATCTTCTTCTTCTTCCTTCGAATTTGGCCATCTAAGGACAACGTAAATCAACACTCATGATTTCCCTCTCGTCTTTCTCTCCATCCAGTACTGTTTCATTTTTTCGCTATGCTGCTTTCTCCTTTCTGCTGTCCATAGCGTCCCTGTCCTCTTCTTCACCCTATCTCGGAAACCCCCAAATACTTCAACTCCTCTTCTAAATGCATCTCTGTCGTTTATCTTTTTCTCTGTCATTCCCAACTCCTCGAGGTCAGCCTTCAGTTCCTTGAACCAGTTCATTTGCGTTTTAGGATTTTGATCGAAGTAATTGAAAATACGTTTTGTCAATACGTTTTGTCAATCTTCTTTCATCCATACTTTTTAGATGTCCGTAGAATGTTAATCTTCTCTTTTTTATCACCGAGACAATTCTCTCCGTTTTCGCATATATATCATTATTACTTCACAATTTCCAAATCCCGTTTTCATATTTTGCTCCCACAATCTTTCAAAGAATTCTCCTTTCCTTCTTTTCTATCGCATCTAATTGCATGGCCGTATTTAAGACGAGACATTCTGACGCATAGAGACTCTCAGGTCTAATAACTGTGTTGTAGTATCTTAGTTTGGCATTAATCGACATAATTTTTTTGTTGTAGACTCCTTTCGTTACTTGAAAAGCAAATTCCATTTTTCTCGTTCTTAATAAGTTCGGTTCCTTATCCAGACCATTAGGTTGAATCACTTCTACCAAGTATTTGAACTTAGCTACTTCATTTATTCTGCCATATTTTTCTCAATAAATTTGGGTGCATCTTTTACATTAGTCATATATTCTGTTTTTTTCAAACGATATTTGCCATTCGGCTTTCTCCGTGGTCTCTTTAAGGATATTTATTTGTTTTATCGAGTCTTCCAGGTTTTCAGCCATGAGTGCCAGATCATACGCGAACGCTAAGCGGTCTACCTCCAGATTGTCCCTAGCTCTTCCAATTCTGATTTTTTGGATCCGTGCTTCTTTGGTTCTTTTTCTCCATTCTCTTATTATTTTTTCCAGTACACAGCTGAAAAGCAGAGGCTATAATCCATCTCCCTGTCTTACACCAGTTCTAATTTCAAATGGTTTAGAGATTTCTCCCATCTATTTTAATTTCGATGTAGCATTTGTCAGGGTGTTTTTGGTTATAGCCACCGTCTTATCATCAGCTTCGAATTCTGACAAAATGTTAAATAAGCTTTCCCTGTCGACTGAATCATATGCCTTCCTAAAGTCCACGAATGTCACATAAATGTTTTTGGCCCTCATTCTTTTATATCTAAGAATAAGTTTCAGGTTCTATATTTGTTCAATGCAGGATCTACCCTTCCTAAACTCTACCTGATATTTTCCTATATGTTGGTCCAGTTGAATTCTAGCCTATTTAGGAGTGCCTTTGAGAGGATCTTGTACGTTACAGGCAAAAGAGAGATACCTCTATAGTTATTGGGGTCACACATATACCCTTTCTTATGGATTGGATGAATTATTGCTGTTTTCCACTCCTCCGGTACTAACTCTGTTTCCCAAATATCCTGAATTAATCTATGTAGCCTTTCTGTTGTTTTGACGTCTACATTCTTCCACATTTCAGCTATGGTTGAGTCCTCACCAGGGGCCTTATTAACTTCTAAGTTTTTAATAATTCCCTGGATCTGTATCAAACATGGGGGGATTTTCAACTTTCTCCTGTTCTAAATTTACTTTTTCAAAGGTGTCCTTTGGTTCTTCACAATTTAAAAGTTTTTCGAAATATTTTGCCATAATTTCGCAGTTCTCTCTATTGTTAAGTGCCAATTTGCCATTTTCATTCTTAAGACACTATGTAGGAGGTAGATATTGTTGGAGCTTGCCCTTAAAGGTTTTATAGAAGCTCCTGGTATTATTTTTTTTAAAATCATTTTCTATCTGTAGTAACCGGTCTCTCTCAAAGTTTCTTTTTACTGTTCTTATGAGTTTGGCTGTCGTTGTTCTCTGTCTTTTGAAATCTATGTAATCCTCATTTGTTTTTTGGGTGAATGACACTTTTTCAATGCTTTCAATCTTAACCCTATAGCCTCTGCGCAATATTCGTTCCACCACCTATCTTTCTTACGTTTGCTCATGGGAGCAATATCATATGCGGTTTCAACTATTTTATTCTTCATCTCTTCCCAGTCACCACTCTCAATATTCAACCTTTCTTGAAATTCCTGTTTTCTTGATATTAGAGTTGCTGCATCAATTTTTTTTAACTTTAACTCCTTTTCTTTGAGGATTTTTGTGTGGGATCAATACCATTTTTATTGTGGACAGATAATGGGTCTGTTTCTATATTTGCACTTTTTATGACTTTTACATTCATGATCTCTTTTTGACTGGGAAATGAGATAGCTACGTTGTCTACCTAAAATTCTCCCAGTTTTGGTTAGGTGATTTCCATGTTGTTTGTTTCCTGGAGAGCTTCTTAAACGATGTAGACATCAATTTAAGGTTAAATCCTTTACACAAATTTATTAGTCTTTCACCATTTTTATTAGTTCTTTTATGCGCAGGGTAGAGTCCTACTGTTTTCTTGAACTTTTTTCTTTGCTAATTTAGCATTAAAATCTCCAAGTAAAATCTTTATATGATTCGTTGGGATTTTTGATATTTCATGTTCTAGGGATTCCCAAAAGCAATCCACCTTCGCTAAATTTCTTTTAGTGTCTTCATTAATAGGTGCATGTCCATTTATTAGTGTATACGATTTATTTGCACAACGAAAGGTTAACAAAGACAAACGTTCATTTGGTGAGTGAAAATCCATTATGGAGTTCAGAATATGTTTGTTAACGACAAATGCAGTGCCTAGGTGAGGGATTTCCTCACCCATCGGGTTCCTACCTTTTTTACCCTTGAGAATTCTATATCCCTCTGAAATCATTATGTCTGTGAATCTTGTCTCCTTAAGGGCTAGAAGTTGGATTTGATAATTATCCATGACTTTGACAAGTTGTTTTAATTTACCTACCTTCAGAAGTGAGTTGACATTAAGGGTTCCGAAATAACATTTCTTTCTTACCTTTAACTTCATGCATGTTGACCCGGGCTCTCCAGAATCCAAAGGCCCGATTGCGCTGCGTTTTGCAACGGAGGATTTGCCTCCTGGAGTAGTTTCATTCGAAGAAGTTTTCATCATGCCTGTGTTAATTAATATTTGAAATGGGGAGCTGGTAGATACCAGACTCGGAGATAAAACTGAGATTGTAAGTCTCAGAGTATTGGATCAGCCTCTCCTAACATGGAGAAACAAACACTGTTTGTAGCCGCTCATTTTGAAACAGACGCTGCATAGTTCATTTTGCTAGTTTTGGTCCGCCCCGAGTATTTCATTTCCTCGGTACCACCTATATCTGGGAGGCGTTCCCCTATCCGCCACCTGGGGAGGCGCCCGATGGAGGACTAGCAATCCCACACGAAACGTTATTACTATATTTCATATTTTAAATGTTTTTTTATTATTTAATCTTAAATTATTGTTTTTAGTGACAAATATTTATTAATGATTAAAAACCTTCCTTCGTTTAATTCAAAAAATTATTTTATTAAATATAAAAATATACATAAAAAGGACTCCATGTCCAGAAATAACGGAAGTGATTGTGGTTCCAATGAACTCCGGCAGGTGTCTCCACGTGTTGCGTTTTCTCTCAAACAATGATAGGTTCATGAAATCGTCAACAGAAGTCGCTGTCCTCAATTGAGTTTCTCTCCTTAAGTACTTCCGGTTAGGGAAACAAAAGAAAATTGCGACGATAGGAGGTAGTATTTGGCTTTGAACTTCCAACTTATAACTGCATTAAACAAACGTTGGAAACCTTTCCAGCTAATGACTGTTCATCTCTCCAGTGAAGTATTTCATTTTTCGTACAATAATTAAGAAGTAGCTTATGTGATCGGTTTGTTCAGACGTCCATCAACCTGTCTGTGGACCCAATTCCAACAGTGCATTGCGTTCGAATGGGGAGCGTGCGTATAGAAAATTGCTGGAAGAGACGAATCAGCCTTGGAATGGGGTAAACGCGTGCCGAGCACTTCGTTACGGCTCCACGCCTGCTCAAACGTTGTTGAGATGGTACGCATGCAGGATGCACGTGATTGACGATTATAGAAAGGGGATATCAGTGCCAAAACCAAAAATTCTTTATTCGTAGGGATCTTATTATTTATTACGATAACTTGAAATCGAATTAACTTTTTCACACTCTGTTTTCACCATTCCATTAATATGAGACAGAGCACGAACAAGTTTGAAGGTGAGATAGCCAGAATAGGTAAAATAGCACGTGCTCTAATGGGACTATTATGATACCCCTTTAAAAATTTTCAATGACCAGATATGGCATGTAATACATCTAACAACTCGTAACGACGTATCATGAACGAATATAACGAATACTTAATGATGGCCAAAATTTGTTTACAGGTTCTAATGATACCATATGTCACCTTTAGAACTTTCAAAGCTAAGATATAGCATGTAATATATCAAACATCCCATAAAAATATCAAGTTATTAATAACTGTAGGAATTGGTTTAGTACTACGTGTTCTAATGGTAACTTAAGGTATCGTTGGAACTTTCCATTATAATACATGGCATGTAATATATGAAACAACTCGCAATAACGACTCATGAATGAAAGTAATGAGTAATTAATGAATAGTGGTAATTAGTTTAGTAGTGCGTATCCTGATGGTACCACATGGTACTATTGGAACTTTTCATGCTAAGATATCGCATATAATATATCATACCACTCGTAACAACGCGCCATGAATAAATATAAAGAGTAATTAATAATAGTGGTAATTAGTTTAACAGTACGTATTCTAATGGTACCAAATGGTACTATTGAAACTTTCAATGCTAAGACATGGCATGTAATATATCAAACAACTCGTAACGAAGTGCTATGAGTGAAAATAATGAGTAATTAATGATAGTGGTAATTATTTTAGTAATACGTATTCTGATCGTACCACATGATATTATTGGAACTTTCAATGTTAAGATATGGCATGTAATATATCAAACAACTCGTAATGAAGTGACATGAATGAATACGAGTAATTAATGATAGTGGAAATTAGTTTAGTAGTACGTGCCCTAATCGTACCATAGGTAACATTAAAACTTTCAGTGCTAAGATATAGCATGTAACATATAAAAAACAACTTGTAATGATATGTCATGAATGAATAAAACGAGTAATTAATGATATTCGAAATTCGCTTAGTAGGACGTGTTCTAATGGTAATACATCTTACCATTGGAAACTTTCAATGCTAACACCCGTATTCAGAAAGAGTGTTCTTGCTCTTACTCAAACCATTATTGAGAACGAATTCAATTATAAGAAATTTGTATTCAACAATGGTCTTGAGTGCCTAAACCAATGCGCAAAATCGCTCATTCTGAATACAGGCATAACATGTGGCATGTAATATAACAACTCGTAACGTCCATAGCAAATGTTGTTCATAGCTAATTGCTATCAAGAGCAAATTGCTGTTAGTCTTAAGATTATCAATGTCTAAATTCTGATTAGACTTATTGTTGTCAAAGCTAATCGGAAGTAGCTAATCGCTCGCTTCAACTGTATATGATTATGTAGAAACGCTTTAGCAATAGTATATGAAGAAATAATCGACGCATACACAGAATGTTTCAATAAATGATGCTCGCTTCGTTTAACATTATCGTAAGTATGCTTATGATAACGCTTCATTATGCATTTATCTGCTCGAATATAAAAAAGAATTACAACTGTTTTTATTTAACCTATTGGTTCCTCTAAATTATTCGTTTAAATTCTAGTTTTTCGTTAGTCTCATTATTTAGGAATTTACAATTCAGTTTTCATATTTATATACTTTTCTCTAAAGTGTTTCTCCTAAGTGCTCCTTCAAGTGAGGATAGAGGTGAACGTTCCATACAGCCCAGAAGACCACCACGCTGTTGACTCCGTTTCACTGGGATATCATCGAACACCCTCCCTACAGCCCAGACCTTGCTTCAACCGACTTTCACCCCTTTTCTTACATGAAGGAACACCTAGGAGATCGGCGATTCGCTTCAGACGAGGAGGTGAAACACTTCGCGACAACGTGGCTGAACACGCAAGGACAGGATTTTTACCAGGAGGGAATATTCAAACTCATCCCACGCACCCACAAGTGCCTTAACCGATATGGAAACTATGTCGAAAAATAACCTAATGTATGTTCGTAGGTACTATCTATCAGTTGGCTGTATCGGTTGTATGAAATAAAATTTACACGTTTCACTGCAGGCTTTGTTACCTTACTTTTTTGATCACCCCTCGTAATTTGTGTCCATAAAATATATTTTTATGACAAACAAAATTCATTTTTAAACAATTTTCATGACAAACAAAATTAATAAACATTCAAATTATGGTGAGTTGAATAATTACTAATAAACTTCCTTCGACTTGAATAATTACTAACCCTCTTCGAGGGGGGGTTTGAAAAGTTTTGCCTCCCTAGGTTGTAACATTTATTTTATAACTGATTTTAAAAATTAGTTTTATAGCGTGTACTTACAGTTGTCCCCCTACGTGTAATGCACTAATCAGTTTTCGATATAGTCTCCCCAATTCTTTCCACATGCTTGCGCAACGTGTGATTAGTCAGGCGAACCCGTGGGAAAAGAATTCCGAGGTTGTTGTCAACACCAGTTAAATTCTTTTAGTTAAATTCATTAGTTTTATAAATACTGTATTGTAACCCATGTTGCTGGTTGCACTGCCTTACACGTTAGGTGCCATTGTAACCAATGTTACCCCTAAGCCCAATAACAATCATCGACAAAGGTTGGGTTCTTTAAAAAAGGTGGCAGGTTGTGTCTTATCTATTCAAATCAGTTAGGCAAATTTGAGAACCAAATGAATGTCTTTTTATTGAAATTCAAATAAGTATACCAATGAAATACAAAGAATAAAACCAATCCTTAATCTAAGAAAGAAGTTATAGCTCTTAATATTAAAGAAGAAAGTTAATTCTAAAATCCCCAATTGCTTAAGTCTAATATAACATGCAATATTCAATAAATGAGAAATACGATAAATGTATCGATAAAATTCTAGTTATTTCAACTACTCTG
Organism: Rhysida immarginata; assembly: GCA_023313115.1. Taxonomy (NCBI): domain Eukaryota; kingdom Metazoa; phylum Arthropoda; class Chilopoda; order Scolopendromorpha; family Scolopendridae; genus Rhysida; species Rhysida immarginata. Next base: position 1,726,536 of record JAHWFO010083058.1, on the reverse strand, counting down.
AGAATAAAAAGAATCTTTTAAGGCTCATTTTAAAATAGCTCGCTAAAATTGCTATTCCTCATTGTTTAACACACACATGTCATGACTATTTATGAATCTTATTAATCAAAATGTTCCACGCTATTTACAGTTATGTAGCATCAAATTCTTCACAGATCTGTATTCACTTAGATTCCACTATTACGCATTTAGCACATTTTATATCAACAGGCCATTATATTTCACTTATCACACATCACCTTGAAGCACAAAAACACACTTTAGAATAATTTGGGTCAATTAGTAAGTGAGTCCACTGGATGGCTCACACTATCCCCACTAAGTTGGACAGAAGATGCGCCATTGTGTTCTTTTCACAATGATAGGTACTTGACCACGATGATCCCTCGCAACAGCTTTTTCCTTTGACTCACAAAGCCCTGAAGAATGTTGAGGTTCCGATCTCCAATGATGACTCTACTGTGTTTCTCCGTGTAGTGAGTTGAGTGGGGTGCTCAGAGTGTCGTGCTCTACCTGGCCTAGGTTTTCCAGGTCAACAGCGACACCTGACACCCCCCCCCCCTCAATAAACCATCCACTCCAAATTCGACACTAATGTCCCTCTATTAGCATCTTATAATGAGCCTGCTCACACCTTAATTTGGAAGGAGAAACTAATAGACTTATTTAACTAGCCACGATAGCTTCACAACAGCCCTGAGTGTCTCGACTTGGGGCCCCCCCCCCCCCGCCAAATTCTACAACCAAGAGAGGAGCGCGCTCCCTCCTGCAATCGCCTTGGCAGACTCATAAGCTTTTTTCGTTCATCTCTCACTTATATTCTGATAGCATTTCTGGTGTCCCTTCAATCTCTCATTTTATTAAAATCCAATAAGAACAAACGAGGAAATCATTATAATTTCTAACACTTCATAAAATCCATAACATAAACTATCCTTCAGTTAATTCAATGCTTTAATTGACCTAAAAATCCAAAGACTAACTTCAACTGTATTTAAATACAATCCAAAAGACAGTCTCATCCTGTAACAGCACCTCCCCTCCTGCTGTTTCACAATTGTATATCCTCGGTTTATATCCAATGATAGAATTACTATTTCTATCAATGCTATGAATTCTCATTACAAAAATTCCTATAGTTTCATATTCCCACTGTTAAACTGAATAACGTATGCTATTATTCCAATGACCAAGTCTCTCCTGAAATGGTTTTTTAACACAACACGTGAAACGTCATAGTATTGCCTATTTAAAAAATTTTCTTGGCTAATTTTACTCTCTTGTGGTATGGTTTTCTTAAGCAACAGAGTTGCAGAACTGGCATTTATATCATTTATAATTTTTTCTTTCATGCCTGTTATTGTCCCATTTCTTGCTTGTATATCTGTTTACAAGTTTTTCAAGGCATTTTATGTACAGTCGGCAACAAAAGTACTTCCCCACCTTACTTAGAAATAACCTTACAGCCGTCAGTACAATTTCATTTCCATTCCAACTTCTTTCTATCTTTCTTTTTGTTTCATAATAAAGTGCGTCTCATAGCTATAAAGAAAAATAAGTGGATGGCAGTATTTTGAAGCGTCATGCGGAAAGCTTGATTTGCCGCGTGTTAGTGAACAGGAGAGGGATTGACGCATTGCGTCGCAAGGCAGCTGCTTGCTTCCGCATGTACCGCGTCTTTGTGAACGACCTTTGCGGGGCCATCGTGATCTCTTTTTTTTCTTCACCTTTTTTTCTTTTCTTTTTCTTCGTAGTAAAGAAAAGAAAAAGATCACTATGGCCCCATTATTATTCTAGTTGGTTCCTAAATTATCAATTGTAAATATAGAAAACAAAGTTATCATTGCATTTTTTTTGTTTATAACAGTCTGTTTGTTCAGAACAGGGTCTCATATGTATAAAGAATCCCTCCTAACGATAATGGGCTCAAATCTATGGTAATAAATTTGGATAAAGGTAATCTGCGTGTTGTTAAAATCATCGCTTTCGTTGACTGATGCAACGAGTGTTGTAGTCAATGGTAGTGCTATTTAACAACAAGACTGATGCCTACACAGTAATCAGCAAAATATATATGGCTGACATTGCAGTTGAATTATATCAATTCAACGACTTATACTTCGTCCAACAAGAGAAAAACAGGGTGTGTTTCCGGGATGATATCGACTACTCACTCATCCGCAGTGCTTTGTGGGATCTTTCCTTAGTGGCTACACAAGTCATTTTGTAATGGCGATGCCGTGCAACAGCTCTTCAGCCAAACAAGGAAAAACTATTCACAGCCAGGCTAGGGAGATTGTGTGGAACGTATTTTGCTACTTTAAAGGAAAACAGTGTTTTAAAAGCTCATATGCTTTGATAGAAGAAACTTCCAAGGCAATGCAAGTTTCTTTTTCTTGCGTTCGAACAATTGTTCAAGAAGGAAACGAAGCGTCTTCATGCGAAGCTACCACCCCTTCTCCTCGCTTTTCGACTCCTGGAAAGAAAAGGCCCAGGGAATCTCGAACAACGAATCTGGATGACTTTGACCTCTCGATTGCACAAGCATGTGTATCCGAAATACACTCAGAAGGTAATTATCCTACTCTGAAAAATGTGTACCAGAAATTTAAAGAAAAAACTGACTACGTCGGATCGAGAACCTCCTTCGCCACCATTATTCGTGATAAATTTCATAGGAAATACAGCAAAATCAACCACCGTCAATTTTACATCGAGCGGACGGATGTTATCGCACAACTACGTCATTTTTAAGGCAAGTACAAATGCTATGCAGGGACGCCACAGTACATTCATATATCTGGATGAAACGTGGGCTAATGCATACCATGGCCGTGAAAGACAGTGGCATCACGACGGGAAAAGCTGTGCTCCACCGGGAAACTCGGAACCCTACTGCGGGCGTTACATTCCTACGGGTAAAGGCTCCCGTCTGATTCTTTTGCATGCTGGAAGCGATAAAGGTTTGTGAACGACTGCTGTTTACTATTTTGATCAAAAAATAAATCCGCAGATTACCATGACGAAATGAATGGGGATTGTTTTCATGAATGGTTTAGAATAAAATTGCTGCCAAATATTCCGGAAAATTCGGTAATCGTCATGGATAATGCCCCATATCACTCAGTGGAGAAGGCCAAAGCGCCGTGCAGCAATACAAGGAAATCGAAAATGATCGGAGTGGTTGGCCCTACGAGGAATAACTGCCGAAGTAAAAATGTCAAAAGGTGAGCTGTACGATGTTATCAAACAACACAAAACAGCAAAGCGCTAAATTATAGATGAACTGGCTAGCGATGCCGGCCATTTAGTGATAAGACTACCTCCTTATCACTGTGATCTCAATCCCATTGAACTTATTTGGGCACAGGTAAAAAAATATATACGGAAGAAAAATACAACTTTCAAGATTGCTGATGTTGAAAAACTAACGAGAACGGCAATTGATAATGTAACTCCTGAAAATTGTAGAAAAGCGATAGAACACATTTTACGTATGGAAGAACGATATTGGGAAACGGACTGTTTGATTGAAGATCAAGTGGAGCCTTTAATAATTCATGTTAATGGAGAAGAGAGCTGTGAAGAAGAAGAGTGGAATGACATTAACTTTCTACCACAATCTCCTTAGCCTGAAATTAGATATAATTCAAAAAGTCTTTTTTAAGACTATAGACATTCAAAGGCCATTCTCATGACCAGCAAATAAACGAAAGAGATATCGTTAACTGTAATGGAAAACGTATCATAAAACTGTATTTTATTAAAAAAATAAAAAATAAGATAGCATCTTTATAAAAACATTATAATTCTTAAAAAACCCAAAACAAATCATGTCATTAGAATGTATAAATATTTAAAAAAATGATGGTTAAACAGACTGCACGTTATTACCTTGAAATAAGTAAACGTTATACAAGGTCTTTATAATTAAAGTTCCATTTTGACATGGCCATAAAAAAACTACTGGACAAAAAGCTATAATACTTGGTAATATTATGCAAGAGGGCATCGGAAGTTCATGCCCACCAAAAACAAATTAGTTCAAAAGGTCACCACCAGCATGGAATGGCGCTCTATGCAATATTCGCATACAAAATTAGACACGAAGACACAGGTTAACAATGTGGTTTATGCACATGCGCTTTACAAGTCATTTGGTTTTCAGAAATAAGAAAGGGAGCCTCGTTGTCAGTACGCCTCATTTGTTACTAGTCGACGATGTCCGTTACCAAGCAAGACCGTGCGTTTCTGGTTAAATGTTATTATGAATGCAATAGCAATGTATGGCAGGCTTTGCAACATTATCGTACCGTTCGACGAATACATGTACGTCGGGGGCCAATGACACAGCAGAGTTTGAAGAAGATGATGACAAAATTTGAAGCCACAGGTTTGTTATTGGTAGCACCTGGCCGAGGAAGGAAACCCGTCTCTGAGGCAACCGTGGAGGCTGTTTCAGTAGCTGTAGAGGAAGCAAAAATTGAAACCTCACAAGGGCCGTGCAGCGGAAATGCTGTTGCACGTCGAATGGTGTACAAGATCGTACGTAAAGTGTTGCGGTACTACCCTTACAAAATCCACCTTGTCCAACAAATCGAACCTAACGATCTTCCTCGTAGAGAAACCTTTGTATTGGAATTTCTTGCACGGATGGAGGTGGACGAGCATTGGCCATGGAACATTTTGTGGACGGACGAGGCCCATTTTTGCCTGAATGGGGATGTCAACACCCATAACTGCAGGATTTGGGCCACCAGTCCCCCTCACATGTTCTCCACCAAATTCCATTGCATTCTCCTAAAGTTACCGTGTCGTGTGGTATGACAGCAAATGTCATAAGTGGACCATATTTTTTTGAAGAGCAGTCAAGAGATGGACTCGTGACATGCACTGTGACTGCTGCTCGCATGGCCTCGATGCTAAGAAGTGTGATACCAGAACTTCAGCAACGTGGCATTTTAGACAACGATTTTTATGCAGGATGGGGCTCCACCTCATATTCGTACATGTGTCAAACAGTTACTTCAGCAACATTTCACAGATGAACGGATTATAGGCCGAAACGTCCCACTTTCTTGGCCACCCCTGTCACCAGATATCAACCCTATGACTTCTGGCTCTGGGGTTACCTCAAGGCCACTGTTTATGGTGATAACGTCAGGAATTTGGCGGAACTGAAAGATGTGAAACGCCGACAGGTGCGCAACATTCCTCCTGATATGCTACGAGCTACAGTTGAGAACACAGTAATGTGGCAGGCCTTAACCTGCTTTCAGTAAATGGTGGCGGCCACATACAACATGTATCTAATTTTAGTAACGATTAAAGACTTGTTAACCTGTGTCTTCATGTCTAATTTCGTTATAACCCTTTCACTGATTGGCTAATCTGAAACTTTCTGTGACACACCCTGTTTTTCTCTTGTTGGATGAACTATAGTTCAGTGCCATAGCTTAGTAAATTGAGGCCTAGGCAAATTGTACTCCCTAATCTATTTTGTGCCTCCTTAATGTATTCTGTAAGACTCTGGCAGCTCCCCTTATGCAAGGGCCCTGAGCCAAGGCCCAGTTAGGCCCCTCTCCTCACTACGGTTTTGAATTTTTACCGGTAAAAGAAAAAAATCACGAAGATATTTCAACTGAGAGTGGTCTATTATTTCGATTTAATACCTAAAAAAATGGGCAAAAGTAATTTATTACGTAGAGTGATTCTATATCTGCACCATGGGTTCTTTGCATCATATGTCGCCATCATTTTTTGTTCGCAAACGGATCACCTAATCTTGGACTAATAAATAAATCCAAGAATTAATCATCGAAGAAAACATCGTTTCAGGTTGTTGCAAATCATACCCTCCAACCCAGAGTTCCGATGAGACTCAACGGGGCACATCAGATAATTTAACAACAGTTTCGATGCAATCCGTTTTCTCTAATTCCATCATTGTTGATTTTAACAACACGCGGATAGTTAAGCTACGAAAAATGCCTCGAGGAACGTAATTAAATGAAGCTGGTATTTTACTTATATGGCACTTAAGGGGGACTTAGAAAAAAATTTTGTTATTCATTTAAATCCTTTCAATTTTCTAGTACAAAATAGTATTATAAAAAAATGTGGTGTGGTCACTACCCGACTTTCCTATACATAAATGACCTGGTTCAAATACAGAAAAAATTTAAACAACTGTCTAAAAAATCTACTTTCGATAGAAATTTTAAAGAAGTTTGTGAATAAGAGTTACTTCAAATTAGCTCCTAAGACTAGTTTTCATGCAATAGGAAGGACCACTCCTAGAATACTTGAATTAATTTATGTTGATTGGCGGGACCCTTTAAAAATTCTCTTGGAGGCAATAAATATTTTTTGGGATGTGTTGACGATTATTCTCGTAAGAGCTGGGTATATTTCGCAAAAAAATAAATCTGAGATTCCAACTAAACTAAATCAATTTATTTTATCAGTTGAACATCAAAGTGAACGGAAAGTAAAAATTATTCAATGTGATAATAGTACTGAATTCAAAAATGATTCCATGACACGGTTATGTATCAGTTAGGAATTGTACAACAATTTACTGGCCCCTATACACCCCAGATGAACAGGGTAGCTGAACGTTTGAACAGAACTTTGCTAGATAAAGCACGTTGTTTGATGTTAGAGTCAAGAGCCCCTGATTATTTTTGGGCAGAAGCCGTTCGCCATGCCAACTATATTCGTAACCTTATTCCTAGCACAAGTATTAATAATCGTACCCCAAATTCATTTTTGGCGAAGGAAAAGCCTTATAGATTTATCATACTTGCATGTCTTTGGCTGTAGGGCATACACGTTTATTCCAAAACAATTATGTCCAAACAAATTTTCATCACATGCCAAAACTTATGTTTATTTAGGTAATGAGGGAAAAATGTTTTGGTTTTATGACCCGGTATCGCGCAAAATTGTTCGTGCTCGCCAGGTGATATTTAATGATTTAGATTATGAAATTTCCCATTTTAATAATTCTACCTTAACCAACATTGAAAATAATGGGCAAAATTTTGATTCGGAGACAATTGATGTAAGTCAATCTTCGATTTCTTTTGATGATCAATATCCGAGCTCAACTGTTGATGATAAATTAGGTACAGTTCCTCAAACTGCACAAGGCAGCAATGCACAGGAAATTGTTGATGACATAGTGGACGATAATTGTACTAATGATAATGAAAATATTACTCATAATGAAGATGTGCAAAATAATATGAATCTTGATATGGATAATGGAAATAACAGTGAATATGATTCGATGATTTCTACACGTCAAGTACGCGTAACGAGGTCATGCAGGGTAGTAATGAGAACCGACTATTATGGGTTCTTGGCAGAACTACAGAATCTATTACGGGTTCATGGCAGAACTACAGAATCCGGTTACATATAAGCAAGCAATGAATTCTACTTTAAAAGATGACTGGCAAAAAAGCTATGCAGGTAGAGTTCGAGAGTTTAATAGAAAATCAGACTTGGATATTAATACCAAAACCGAGAGATAGACATGTTGTTGGTTCAAAATGGGTATATACAACAAAGCAAGAAGCTAATAGAACTATATTGAGATATAAGGCCAGATTGGTGGCACAAGGTTTTTCTCAGGTAGAAGGTATTGATTATACGGAGACATATTCTCCAGTAATTCGTTTAGAGAGTTTGAGATTTGTTTTTTGGTATACTGTTCAAATGGATTTGAGTTTGGCTCAATTTGATATAAAAACGGCTAATTTATATGGTGCTCTAGCTGAAGATATATTTATGAAACAACCAGTGGGTTTCGTGGATCCAAAATATCCAGATTATGTATGTCAATTAAAAAATTTTTATATGGGTTAAAACAAAGTGGAATGTGCTTGTTTGAGCGTTTTAGATAATGGCTGTTATCAATAGGATTTATATCCCTTAGAAGTGGACCATGCTTATACGTTAGGATGAATAATGATCAACTGCTTTTTGTAGGATTGTATGTTGATGATTTAATAGCTTATAATACCAATGAAGTGTTGGATGGTTTTAAATTAGTGCTAAATGATACTTTCAAAAATAGATTTTTAGGAAGGCCAGCCTATATTTTAGGAATAGAAATTACTTATGGAGATAGATTTATCAAATTGCACCAAGGCCACATTACGCAAAAGATATTAGATAGATACAACATGGGTAACTGTAAAGGAGTTAATACACCATTAGATGTAACAGAGGTTCATTTAAATAATAATAATAGTAGAGAAAATTCTGACTTTCCATTATGGGAGGTGATAGGTTCTTTAATGTATTTGTCGAGAGCCACACGTCCAGATATTACGTTTGCGGTAAATTGGCTAGCAGATTTGTTTCCAAACCTAATACGTAAACGAACGGGCTGCTAAAAGAGTATTACGCTATCTTAAGCATACTATTAATTATGGCATTGTCTACACTAGATCTGACAGCTGCAATTTTCTTGCTTTTGCAGATGCCAGTTGGGCATCAGATCCTATAGATCAAAGATCAACTAGTGGGGGAGCAATTTTATTGGTTCATGGAGCTGTATCATGGCTTAGTCGAAAGCAAAAATCTGTGGCTTTAAGTTCCGCTGAGGCGGAAATTTATGGTGTGACTGATTTGTTAAAGGAAGTGTTAACTATATCAAATCTTATATCTGAACTAAATGATGTATTTCCTTCTGCAGTTCAAACACATAACATTCCTTTTTATTGTAATAATCAAGCAGCGTTAATGGCAGTGTCAAGTTATGGTAATTTTTCCAATTTGAAACATATTCAATTACGTCTAGAATTTGTACGAGATGCTAACAAAAATGGTAACATAAAATTATCTTATTTTCTTACACATAAAATGATCGCAGACATATTAACAAAAGCACTCGCCTATTCAAAGCATTATTATTGTGTAATAAATATGGGAGTTTGTGGTTAATGTATTTCAAACTAAAAAGAGAGGGAGTATGTTGGATAATTATTTTTATTTTATTAGTGTTAATATTGGAGTGAATTAAAAAGTAGCTTTATAGATGTTTCTGCATTGTTGTAATTTGTTTTCATGCTTCACGTTCATTCATTGTTACTTGTTTAAAAACGTTGGCATAGAGATGAGTGTAACTGACTTGATGTAGAATTATATACAGCCTCCTGGGCTGGTGTTGTAATGTTTCTCACTGAAGTAACTGAACAATAAACACTTATTATGTTCTATTTATGGATCAATAGTTTTTGTTTTTTTTATTTGCCCCTTAACACATATACATACTTTAGTAAAATCAGAAAACATCAATTTGCCAAAGTAGAAAAATTTTTTGATAGATCATTTTCATTACTAAATACAGTAGCACAAATATTACCCACCTGGTTGTTAAATCTTATAAATATAGTAGACTTTTAGCAAAATGAAGTACTGTAATATATTATTGAGGATATCACAATTCACTTATAATATTTTTTTTTTCAAAACTTTTTAAGGATGAAATAACAATTTCAAGAAAAATCATAAAATAAGGAGAAATCCTTCTTAGGGTAAAATTAAATTTTTTAAAGAAAACTTGAAACAATATCAAATTTAAAATATCAGTATTTCATATTATTACATAATTCAATATTTACGGGAGATCCTATCTTAAACTTTATCTGACATATGAAATACTTCATTTAGCATTCAAGTGGCATTTCCATCCTCTGAAAATTGAAAATGCCTTTTTGTCAATTAAATATGCAAAATAGTTACAAGTACAACAGTGGCTTGGGGAAGAATGATGGATGTATTTCTCTCTTTTTCTGTCAATGACTAGTTGAGGGAGGGGGGGGGGGGGGGGTGAAAATATTCTGGTAGTTGAATATAATTTTAAAAGAAAATTAGCCTAAATTTTCAAGCCTAGGGTATATACATTACTTTACAGTTTCCCCCAATATTTAACCTATTGTATGCAAGTATATTTTCGTTCTTTCAAAAAAATATATTTTCTTATTATCGAAGATGACAAAACGATACATTAATACTGAAAATAAAAAAATATTAAATCTTCCATACTCTATCCTGCTTTAAGCTGATAGCACTGGAACTGTTACAGTGTGTAAATTGGCACACTCTAAGATTGTGTTCTATCACCAAAAAAAATAGTTCCAACAATAGATAGAATGTATACAAAACATTCAAATAAATGAAAGATTATTATACTAATTAAGAGTCCCGTTTATTATTTAATATTACATTTCTCTCATGATTATTAAAATAAGAGCACTTTGCAACTGCACAGTACATTCCAGATATTTTCATTTTCACTTAGCAATGGCCGAGGTTTCATCTCCCCAGCGCTATTTTTTCCAAGCATAAAAGGAGAAGCCCTTTAATAGTTCAAGCAAGCAGATTGTTTTGAATGTTCATAATGGTCTTCTCGTAGCTCATCCATTGGAATCTGTGAACAACATAGTAAAAATGACAGAAGAATTAACTGGATATCTCAGCAGCAAAGAAATTCCGAGCAAAGGCCGAAATCGTTAGCAAAGGGCAGTTAAGCTGAACTGTGAAGACACGTGAACTTGCCAAAGGAGCCCACCGTATTTCACAGCGATATGATGAATTTACCCTGTCTGCAGAATTGTTCATGGATTTTTCATAGGAAATGAAATACCAACGATTGACAAAATATTGAAATATATAAGTGAACAAGACGATATGCCAAAGTTTTCACGAACAGTTTTGCATCGTGTATTGAAAGAAATAGGCTTCACTTTCAGTAACAGAAAACGTGAAGCATGTGTGCTCGACCATGATGATATCGTGATCTGGAGAAGAAATTATCTCTGTAATATATGTTACTATTTAATTAATAATATTAAAATATTAATGTTAAAATAATAATGTTCGATGTTTTAAAGATGTGGTTCTGTGTACCGCCAACAGATGGCATCTGATGTTTTGTTACTACACCTAAAACGAAAGTAAATCAGTTATTAACAAGCAAGCAGAGAGTGCGTTTGCTTCATGACTTACTCCCCAGAATACACCACAAAATGGCGACGAGGATCGTTGAACTATTTTAAAACAAAGAATTCTGTTATGAATATTGACTTCCAAGCATCGATGGCTATTTTAATAGAACAACAGCAAGTGGCAGTTACAATTGCATAAACATTTGTTTGACAAAAACTTTAGTGAAAATCGTGATCCGTTAACGACATGGCAACTGTGGGAAACGTCGGAGAATTTGACTGCAAATCGGAAGATTGGGATTCATATATCGAGAGAGTAGAAAATTTTTTCGAAGCCAATTCTATTGCCGATGATAAAAAGGTACAAGTTTTATTGACTCTGATTGGCAGAGATACTTATGGTTTAATAAGAAACCTATGTTCTCCTGATAAGCCCGCTACTAAATCTCTTAAAAACATAGTTGAATTAGTTAAAAATCATTTAAGTCCAGCACCAAATATTACTGCTGAAAGATACAGGTTCAATAAAAGGAGCCAAAGAGAAAACGAAAGTATTTCGGAATATGTAGCAGCTTTAAGACAATTATCAATTAATTGTAATTTTGCGGATACTTTAAATGATCGATTAAAGGATAAGTTTATTCATGGGTTAAAAAATGAATTAATTTTAAAACGGTTACTATCCGAAGAAAAATTAAATTTTACTGAAGCAGTTAAATTAGCTACTGCATTGGAGATTGCTCAAAAGGATGTATTGGAATTAAAGGGGAAGGAGGATGTCTCTATTAATAAATTGCATGTAACTAATCCTCAGGCAGGATCAAAGAATTCAAACCAGAACAAAAGGAAATTTAAACCTTGTTTTAGATGTGGTAAAACAAACCACCATCATTCTAATTGTTTTGCAATCAAAGGAGTATGCAAGAATTGCAAAAAAGTGGGGCATTTTATGAATGTGTGTAAATCTAAATATAATAAGAATATACAACCTCTAACTGGTAAAGATCCACAGGCAGAACGATCAGTTCATGCACTAGATTTAAATGAGCTAGAAGAAGTTCCTTTTTTGAAATTGGGTAGATCTGGTGGCAAGCCAATAATGTTAAATGTAAAACTGAATGGAAAGGCATTTTCTATGGAATTAGATAGTGGATCTGCAATAACAGTCATCTCTGAGAATGTGTATTCGCATCATTTTAAGAATATACCTCTGAAGCCCAATGATATTATTTTGAAACCTTATAAGGGTGAACGAATTTTCCCGATGGGGTGGTTTAAAATTGATATTGAATATAATGGGCAAGTACAACCACTCGCAATTTATGTGGTTGATGGAGATGGTCCTTTACTATTAGGACGAGATTGGTTAGAGATATTTAAAGTTAACTGCGGTGAGGTTCATTTACTTAGAAATATTCCAAAACTGACTTTAGATAGTGTGTTAGAGAAACATTCAGAGTTATTTAAGGATAATAAGTTTGGAAAAATTAAAGATTATAAAGCTCATTTAGATATTCAAGATGGTGCTCAGCCAAGACATTTTAAGGCAAGACCCATTCCATACCATATTCAACCTATGGTAAAGAAGGAGTTGGAGCGGCTGCAAGCACATCAGATAATTGAGCCCATTCAACTAAGTGATTGGGCATCACCTATAGTTCCCATCATCAAAAAGGATGGAGGGATTAGAATTTGTGGAGATTTTAAAGTGAGCATTAATTCTTATTTAAAACGTTATCCATATCCACTTCCTAAGATCGAAGACATTTTTGCTGCATTAAATGGTGGACAAAAATTTACAAAAATTGATTTGGTAGGTGCGTATCATCAAATTGAATTAGATGAGGAAAGCCAAAAGTTGGTGGTAATAAATACACCATGGGGATTATATAAGATTTTAAGGATGCCCTTTGGAATTACTCCAGCATCATCTATTTTTCAAAGAACGATAGATGCAATTATAAAAGGTTTACCACGGGTTTGTGGATTTCAGGATGATTTATTAGTTACTGGTGTTGATGACGAAGATCATCTTTCAAATTTAGATGCATTATTAACTAGGCTAAGAGAGGCAGGAATACAATTAAAAAGAAATAAATGTGAATTTATGAAAAATTCTATTGAATACCTAGGACATGTAATAGACGCTCAAGGATTGAGAACTGTCTCTAAAAAGTTACAAGCTATCGTTGATGCTCCAGAACCAAAGGATGTTAGTCAATTAAAATCATTTTTAGGTGCATTGAATTATTATGGGAAGTTTATACCCCAATTATCTACTATTCTAGGACCTTTGCATTCGCTCTTAAAAAAGGGGGCAAAGTGGAAATGGAATACTAGTTGTCAAAAGGCATTTGAGAAAGCAAAAAATCGTTTAATAAATTCAGGTGTTTTGATCCATTTTAATCCAGAAAAACAAATAGAATTATTCTGTGATGCTAGTGCGTATGGTGTAGGTGCTACAATAGCACATAAAGTAGCAGGAGAACATAGGCCTATTTTGTTTGCGTCTAAAACTCTTAATTCTGCTCAAAGAAATTATTCTCAAATACATAAAGAGGCATTGGCAATAGTATTTGGCATAAAGCGTTTTCATCAATATTTGTTTGGAAAAAAAATTTATCATATGGACAGATCATAAACCATTGATAACATTGTTTGATCCTAAAAAGGAAATTCCGGGAACAATGAATCCCCGAATGCAACGCTGGATTTTGCTTTTATCTGGATATGACTATGAAATACGCTACTTATCTTCAAGTGATAATGTGGTAGCAGATATGTTGTCAAGATTGCCAATGAACAATACCGAAGATCCAATTAAAGAAACAGACGAAGTTCAGTGTCTTTCTATAAAAACCATGGAAAATATATCGTTATCATTTCAAGATGTTGCACGACATACCAGGACTGATAAGGTTTTAGCTCAAGTTTCCCTAATGATTCAAAATGGATGGCCGGAATCTATCAAAATTGAGGAACTAAAACCATATTTTTGCCGCCGTAATGAATTGACGGTGGAACTTGGATGTATAATGTGGGGTTTAAGAGTGGTCATTCCAGCTTCGCTACGACAAACAGTTCTGGAATATCTTCATGAAGGACATTTTGGTGTTGTCAAAATGAAAGCTTTGGCCCGTTCATACGTTTGGTGGCCCAAGTTGGACTCTCAAATCGAAGAGACTGTTGCAATTTGTAAATGGTGCCAACAATTGACAAATGTTGAACCCAAGGCTTCACTTCATCCATGGGAGTTTCCAAAAAGAGCGTGGTCCCGAGTGCATGCTGATTTTGCAGGACCATTTATGGGATGCACGTTTCTGGTGATTATCGACGCTTATTCGAAATGGCCAGAAATTTTTCAAATGAATTCGACTACGACAGAGTCCACTATTGATGTCTTCCGTGATCTGTTTATCCGATACGGACTACCTGATGTTTTAGTTACTGATAATGGACCACAATTTCGATCAGAAGAATTTAAATCATACACAGAATCTAATGGTGTGATTCACAAGTTTTCAGCGCCAAATCATCCAGCTACTAATGGTGCTGCAGAAAATACAGTGAAAACTTTTAAAAACTCTATAAAGGCTAGTGTAAATGCAGGTCTTAATGTAAAGGATGCTCTTCAACGTTTTTTGATGAACTACCGTGTGACTCCTCATTCAACTACGGGTGAGACACCTGCTAAGTTACTTTTTGGAAGAAATCTTCGTACAAGATTTGATCTGATTAGACCGAACTTACAAAGTGTTGTCTTAAACAAACAGCAAAAACAAACCTTTTACTATGGTGGTACTAATAAAAATTTTAATAAAGGTGACTACGTGTGGGCGAGAGACTATCGTCATAAAGACAAGTGGATGAACGGAAAAATACTACGTGTTTTGGGACCAAGGAATGTTGAGATTGAAATGAATAATGGTTTGGTATGGAAACGCCATGTGGATCAATTGAGACATGCAGCTGAATCTCATGCTACAGATAAATCACTTGTGCAGTACCCTGACATAGTTTTTCCTAATTCTAGTACTACAGTTCCTATTGCTAAAGAGAACTATCAACCAAATACTGACATTCAATCTACAGTACAATCTGCTCCAAGAGTGTCTGAAGAATCTTTAACCTCTGATTCTGGACGTTGTCATGATCAGATGATCATTCCACCCGATCCGGGAATTTCAGACGGCGTTCTGAAGTCAGAAACTGTTCGGCGATCACAAAGATTGCGAAAGCCACCGCAGAGACTCAATTTATAATTTTTTTGCATGTGTATTTTTATCTTACGCGGGAAGGTGTAATATATGTTACTATTTAATTAATAATATTAAAATATTAATGTTAAAATAATAATGTTCGATGTTTTAAAGATGTGGTTCTGTGTACCGCCAACAGATGGCATCTGATGTTTTGTTACTACACCTAAAACGAAAGTAAAGCAGTTATTAACAAGCAAGCAGAGAGTGCGTTTGCTTCATGACTTACTCCCCACAATACACCACAATCTCCGATCTATAAAACGATACAGAGAAAAAGGACGGAATATTTATTATATGGACGAAACTTGGTTGAATGCCAACCATACAAATCTTAAAGTATGGCAAGACTCAACTGTACGAAGTTGGCAGCAAGCATTTCTTTCAGAGTTATCATTAGGCCTAAAATCACCGTCAGGGAAAGGGGGACGGCTAATCGTTACGCATGCAGGTAATGAACAGGGATTTGTTCAGGGGGCTGTAGAAATTTTTCGAGCAAAAAAAAGTAAAGGGGATTACCATAATGAAATGAACGGGCCACATTTTGAAGAATGGTTTACAAATAAGCTGATACAAAATATTGCACCTCATAGTGTCATTATCATGGACAATGACCCGTATCACTCTGTTAAGCTGGAACCAGTGCCAACTAAGGCTAATCGGATAAGCGAAATTCAGTGTTGGCCTACTGAAAAAGGGTTACCATGGGATTCAACAATGGTAAAACAAGAACTCATGCGTGTTGTTGACTCTGTTAAACACAAATTCAATACATATAGAATTGATAACATTGCAAAATTAACTGGTCATGCTGTACTTCGTCTTCCCCCCTAACATTACGAGTTAAATCCAATTGACATGGCTTGGAGCCAAGTGAAAGGATTTGTGGCTCGTCATTTCAAAATAGAAAAACTTGAATGCTTAATTTCGTATGCTACATCACAAGTTACAAAAGAAAATTGGGAGAATTATGTGCAACATGTGAAAGCTGAAGAAGAAAAGTTGTGTGAACTCGATGGGCTGGTTGAAACGACGGTGGAGCGATTGGCATTCTCCTTTGGTGATTCGACCAATTCAGCTTCAGACTCCGATAATGAAATGAGCGGCGTTGATGAACTATAAATTTTTTGTGCTTAAACGGCCCTTTTCAGGGCCAATATATTAAGGAAAGAGACAAAACCATGGAGTTTCATATATATTTACTGCATATTTTATTAAAGAACTTTAATTAGTATAATGTTTTCAATAAACTTAAACACCATTCCTTCAGTACAAAGAAAATGTAAAAGAATATAATCGTATTAAACAATTTCTGACTACAACACCTCAGAGATTTATATACGTCCGTTTGAGTTGTAATTTTTATTAAATAAGTTCAATTTATTTGTAATAGCTGCTTAGCAAAGTGTTCTATATTGCCTGAAGCAAATAAGGGCGCGTAAGGATACACATTTTCAGGTAAATTGTCAGACTGGTTTTCACGTAACACGTGTAGTGTTAAAGCGGAATAGACATGGACTTATTTTATTAACTTTATTTAACTATAATTTTCATTATTATTGATATAAAGAAATAAATATAGATTATAGTTTAACAGTCTCTTAATTTATCACTTAGCTATCATCACTTAAGTACGAAAAACTAATTTTGACGTTTAAGCAAATGAGAAACAAAGCACTCCTGTAACGTGTAAAAACAGAGTTGAATGTAACGCAGTGGAAAGATATGAATGGAACACGTTAACAGGGTAAGGTTTAAAAAAATAAAGTTTAATATTGAAAAATTCAACAAAAACAAAGTAAATATAACTATGCACATATATCTTGATAAATATAAATAAGTAGCTTAAATTCTAGCTCAATAAAATTGAACAAAAGCTAACCAAAAATATAACTTGATAACGTAATCTGAGATAAAAATTGTCACTCAAACTATAACTTAGCACAACAGTTACAATTCTGGTACATTACATTCTAGATAACACAAATGAAATCGTTACCTCAAAATTAAATTGGTTGACCGCAATATATAACTCATACAAAAACAGGCCGATTTAAGGCGCTAATAGATGTACACATAAATAATAAATGATCTGAAAATTTCAGACACGCAAACTTACTCATGTAATAAACTACAGACAAAAAGATAAATATCAGAAGCTGATATAAAATTCCTTGAGCCAAAAATTACGACTAGAATAAAACTAAACCTAGTCAAAAAGTCTTAAATTACTTAAACCAATAAGCAATTAAGTAAATTGATAACAAAATGGCAATATGCTTAAAGAGTAATACAATTCATCCATGGCACTTGACATGGCCTCTCAATTACAATTACGCCTAACTACGGGCGCTAAATTTTAACACTTCCGAAAAGCTTATTTAACTCGGAAAGTGAAACATGAGAATAAATTATTTATTAATGTCCAAGTCCGGAGAATTAAATTAGTCCAAGTCCATACAAATTAACTGAGTCTATCTCGGTAAAAGTCCAAACCGCGGATTCAGACATTTTAAATGGCGAATACAGAGAAGGTTCACCTAGAGAGAAACCAAGCACATTACATAAAAATTCGTAGGATTACATTGCTATAAACACTATAACACACTTGGAACACTAGACACTTAAAGAATTCGTGAACAAACTTTTTCTCAACAGGAGACAAAGCTCTTACTCATTTGCTAATAAACAACCGAACGAATGTTCGTCAGTAAGGCTGGTCTCTAAAGAAGGGAGGAAATAAAACACAGTACTGAGTTTAATTATGAATATTAATACAACATACTTATTAACCTTTTCCTCCTAATATACGTCACAACGAAGGAAGATAACTTTACACAAAGCTTTCCATATTAGCAATTGGATTAGGAAATCCGGCGGCTCTCCTCTACTTAACGTGAAAGATACGTGAACCCGTACTGGGACGAGAGATAAGCATTTAGCCCGGCGGGAAAGAATCCTTTCACTGTCATACGCCCGTCGCACTCCCCTCCATGCAATTCCATTAGTACAGCCGACCACGCACACGGGTTTGTGCACGTTAATGAAAAGAGACTTACGGTTGCCGTTGCTGACACCGAGAGCGGACGATACAACACTAACCTCCCGGTTTCTATCTGCAACCTCCAGTACGCTGTTTCGTTTTCGTTATTGGAGTTGTACGACCGTAGAAACGCCGCCTGCTGTGCTTCACTGCCGAACGCACCTTGATTCAGCCAAGCATGAGGACGGCTCGCCACGTCGTCACCTCTATCCGGCTGAGGGTCTCGGGGCTTCCCGCCATCACGGGCGACTGTATAGAGTCCTCTCTTTTCCCGTGTCGGCCCGGTAAACCGTAGGTGTTTACCTCTTGAAGTCAGGCTCGCTCTCCTTGTCTGTCTCCGAACCTCCCGCCAAGAAACCTTCGCTGCTCCGTCACGAAGTGTCTCTGCGGCATCATTGGTTCGGGCGTGATGATGGTTGTGACGACACTGTCTGCCCCGCTCCTCCCCCGCCTTGGAACGGGTGAATATGCGAGCGCGGTAAAGACAGTCAGTGTCGCCGGGAATCGAACCTGGTTTCGATTTCCGTGACAACTCCCCTCCCATTCATCCATTCCTGGGGCCACATTTCGCATTAAACGTGTTTATCCGAAATCAATGATCGTACATAGGGATTTAGTTGTTATGTAATGCCAATATCCTGTCCTATTTTCGTTAGGATCCATTTTCTCGAAGTCTGGTTGGAGTAGAAACTTGTCTTCATGCTGCGATTGGAGAGAGCACGGTGTAAGATAAGGTGAGGGAAAGGGTGGCTGCTGCTGCTTCTACCTAATTCCAAGAGCTTGTATAAATTAACGAAACATGCACGATCCATAAAATAAAATAGAACTCATATGTACGTATACTATGTACTTTTAGACGACTATTTAATGCATTTTTTCTTTAATCAGTCTTCCAAAATTTCAATTTAATCGATGCGTCGCGATGACCATTTCACAGGCATCCATTTTAAACTATAGAGAAAGCAGAAATTGATATAGGTGCAGACATGCGCATTAACGATCAGTAATAACGATAATTATGTATAAAATTGATAAATAAAACGATTTTGCACCTTCAAATAGCGTTTAATTTTTCATTTGAAAATAAGGTAAATTTTCCTTGGAATGTTTATATTGAGTGACAAAAAACGCTTTTGGTGCTGCGTTTTCATTTAGGAGAAATAAATTCTTTTCGATGCGAGTGCTGAACTTTTCACCATAGACGTAAGGTTAAATACTAAAAATATACCAAAAAATTTCAGAAACCTGCTAAAAAATCAAGTTTTAATCGTACGGGCATGAAAAACGCACCAATAGAAAGAAAAAGCTCGAATGCAGATAGTTTTTTCTGGTGTGCTGATATCTGTTAAAATATTTTTGTGAGAGCCGCTTAAATTAGTGCTCCCATGTTAAAGAATAGGGCATTCGCGCAGAGGCCGACTTCCTAGATTGCTGGGTATGTCTTTTTGAAGGCACTGTATGTCATAAGATTTCGAACGTTCTTAAATTTCTAATGATATTTTAATTTAAATTAATTAAAAAATTTTTATTGATGTTCCCAAGAGGGATAAAACAAAAACGTAGAAAAGTTCACAACATAATTAAAAATAAGAAGAAAAATATGCACAAATACGTAAATTATTTGTACTTTCATAAGATTTTATTTACAATCTCCCAAGGGTGAATGGGGGGGGGGGGTTCTTGGTACAAATTCAGTAAAAAATTAGGGTGTTTATATTTTTCTTCTTAAATTCTAGTTTCTCATAGGACCTGAGAAGGTGTTTATTATTTATTGTCTAAAAAGTTTTAAATAGTTTACTGGATGGATCACGCCAAAATTTGATGGCGAACAACTATGTGGTTTCCTAAAGAATCATAAACAATCCTCTCTACAAAGGCGTTACAATCAAGAACTTTGCTAGCATTGATGATCAAGTTGACAACAACTGCATACAACAATTAACGACGATAACCATGATCAATGTGCATGCGCAGAAGTGCCAATTTTTTCCTTAAAGGACAACTTCACTCAAAAAATCGATATCATTTTTTTGCAGAATATCATTATTTGAAACAAATAAAATACAACTGCAGCAATAAAAATATTTTTAAAACGATTATTTCATTATGAAAATCGCGTTTAAAGTGTGAAAAATGCTACTTCCGGTCTTCACCCTCGTGCTCCATGTGATATCAGCTGATTGCCTCCGACTGATGTCACCGCGAGTGAGAGCAGGTCTTCATAAACATTAGAGAGAAGATCTTCCATAGCAATCACTAATTAAATTAAATCATCCCTTCCAGTTGTTCCGTGTATTGGTGTAACAACCTAGGTACTGATAAAAGTTTATTTTTTTATAAATTTCCTAAGTCGGAATTAATAAGAAACGAGTGAATAAATTTTTGTCTGAAAGAATATTGGCGCCCTTCAGCATACTCCAGTATTTGCTCTGCTCATTTCAAAACCTCATGCTTCACTATTAATCCGATAGTTTCAAAATCTTTGAACGTGAAGTGAATAAATTACTTGAAACAGGCTGCTCCACTTTATTTTCAACGGCCAAATGTTTTTGGAGTGATTCAGCAGCTACCTGAACGATTAGCTCCTTTGAAGCGCCAGAGAAACCAGGCAATAAAGAATAAATATAGGATAAAAATTCTGACTAGCATACATTTCCCAACTGTTTTGTCCAGGTCAGCTGCCTTCATGTTTAGAATTATTATTACTGTATCTGCTTCGCGTAATAAATAATTCGTTTCCACTAATTTTTATGTAATTCACGCAAAAAAAAAAATGGCTTCGTACCGAATCTGGCAGCAGCTAGAACGGCCAAACCGATATCGCGCAGTGCTATCTAATAGGTGCTATGAGTGGGCTAGCCGATTTCGGAAATTGCGAAACGCTATTCAGAACTTTTAACTTCATAAAATCGCATGATTTGTTATCATATATTCTCCCAGTATTGTACGCTGAAAAATGCCTATAATAGTATAATAATCAGTTTGTCAGTATTTATCAGTATCTCTGCATCGTTCGTGCTGAGTCGCGTCGTTCTCTGCATCGTTACGGGCGAGATACGCGAAGGTTGATCGCGTCACAGTGGTTTATAACAGTAAGACTGAACGTCTGTGTCGTTTCCGAGTGACAAGATTAAAATCCCTAAATAAACAAAGGACGAGACACTTAATAGCTGAATATCATCATAGTAAAGAGAAAGAGAACTGGGAAAAAATCCCAGTTGCGTTTATTCCGTTGATAAAAACTCATGAACTTTGCCTAGTTTTTTTCTTCCATATCCTTTCAAAAGGAATTAAAATCCACAACCGATTCATAACTGCTACTGGTGTAATCCCCTTGTTCATAACCGTAAACTATCATAAAATAGCACATGTATAGAAATAAATGAAGACGTTTATCTGGCGAGGATGTCACGTCCTCTTTGTGTAATGGAGTGCGGGAAGTGACCTTGACTTTCGTAAGGTTCGTTCGTTCGTATATATTTCGCGTTGGATTTGAAATTTTTCATTTATGCCACGTTATTATTTATATCTCGAACTTTCTTTTTAAACAAAGTTGTATATTAGGCTGAATTTGTCCTTTAAAAAAGTGCTTTGCGTTTTAATACAGAGTGTACCAAATTAATGTATACACTCTTTGAAATGTTATAGCTCAGCAACGAAATGAAATAGAAATTTAAGTTTGTTGCGCATGATGCAGATGGCGCTGGAAGAGCATAGCAACACTTTCAATGTTGTTCATTTGTTTGTAAACCAAAATGGCGGTGAGACTTTCATTCGATGAACGTAAGTGAATACTGAAATATTATTGGAAGTGAAGAACGTTGTTGAGGTTCAACGACGTTTGAGGTTGAATTTGGTAACAATAACAAGGGTAACAATAACAAAACTCCGAGACAAGTTTGAAGCTGAAGGAATGGTGAAAGATGTGTTTGAAGGTCGGTGCGGAAAGAAGAGAAGTTACACTGATAACGATAGTGTGATGCCGTTATGGAGGTTTTTGCACGATTCCCAAAAAAAATCAGTGAGGCAATGCTCTCGTGAAATTGTTATCGCCAAATCCAGCGTTCAGCGAATTTTGCGAGATCAACAATGGAAGCTTTACATTCCGCGGCTTGTCCACGCACTAAATGAGGACGACCCATATATGCGACTTTTTGAACATGTATGAGCTTAAGGAAGTCTAAGATATAAAATACAACAAATCTTTTATTTATATCTGTTTTCGTTGCTGAATTATAACGTTTCAAAGAGTGTATACATCAGTATATAGGTTTGGAAATGTTTCTAAATACAACCTGTGACAATAAAGTTCGGTGAATGACGTCAAATTGCTAACGGTCGTAAGAGTGCACCATCGTCGTATCCTGCCCCAGACAGGTCGAGACATGTTTAAACAAATTTAAGAGAATCAGCGCTGCGAGTATGTTTATTGTGTTTGAACAGGACATTGAAGAGAGAAGGCGTATTACGCGTGGTCGAAACCCAAAATGGATCAGCGAACGAAAGAGACTCATGAAATAATGACAACAGTTTACAAAGAAGGTGCTATTACTGTGAAGTGTGTTTATGAGTGGTTTAAATGGTTCCGAGGATGTCGGAACACCGTAGAAGACGCCCCCCCGAAGTGGCCAGACAACCAACGTAATGTTACGACCCAACTGAAGACTATCCCTAAAAACGACTACGCCAGGAGTTTCCAGGACTTGTACAGGCGTTCCCAGAAGTGCATTACCATCGACGGGGATTACTTTGAAGGATAGTAACTGTTGTTTCATGTAAGCGAGCAATCCACTCTCAATATGCCATCATTCACCTAAGGTTGTATCTTCATGGTAAAACTGGTTCTCCTATCGCTAACCTTCACAGAGGATTATATTATTCGACTGGATTTGGAACTATCAGAGTCTCTCATTCAAATAAGTGAAGTGTATGTAATTCATATGTCGCAGAATTTCGGTGTTTTTTTCCGAAGTGCATTTTAGCTTCCTCGCCTATGAGTTCGCAAATTTCACTGTGCAATATTCAGTAGGCTCAAGCTTTATTCATTTCTTAATTTCTCTAAGGCAGAGTTTTATTTGGTTTGCATATTCTCGATCAGCTCGGCTGCATATTATAATAGTCTTTATTGTAAGAAATTAGTAGAAAGTCGAATACTTTGCTTATTGGGGCTTATTAGAAAGTTTCCTATTGTTAAGCTCGTTACTTTAATGGATTTCCCAATTTACTGTCTATCATTCAACTTTATTCCTAAGTTTCGCAAAGTCATCGTTACAACCAAATTATTGGTTTTGTTTGGAAAGACATGGTCGTTTCTCATCTCATCGGAGCTTGTCGAATGAAACGAAAATGCTGATTACGTCAATTTATGCTTTTGTAATTTTTAACAGTGAAAGTTAATGAAATCATCAACCTAAGTTAATTAGAAACATCTTATCTTTCATTATGTATGTATAAAAAATGAAAATTGTGCCTGAGATATATTGTGTCTTCTTTTCACTTCTAGCTTTAAGGGGATCAGCGAATATTGCAGACAATTCTTTGTAATATTTCTGAAGTGAAGTTGTGCACCCGTTCATTCAGTCTTGTCATCCAGTGCTTCATATTTACTGTGTTATTTGAATGACGTGAAAATTTTTTGCAAGAATCCATCGATGTAAATGTGTCTTAAATTTCTTGTGATCATGGCATGTCTGGAGTCATGTTGTGAGTCAGCTGATGAGATCGCCAGTACGAAAAGTTGCTGATAACTTACAATTCCCCATATTTTCACAGAGTTCCCCAATAAAGTCCTTGAGAGTTTTTACATTTGTTCATACACTTAAACAAAGAAAAATAAGGGGTCATAACTTTCCTTACATACGAAAAAAAAATTCTTTAAGTTTTCGTATATACGAGTATAGATCAAAATTTTTTCAGACTAATGGTTCTACATGTTTATTTTTAAATATTACCAATCTCTTTTATATATCATCAGAATCACCCTCTTTTGCTCTTTCTATTACAACAAACAGCACTGTCGTATGATTCATTATTAGGTTGCTAGGCAACGCAGCACACGAGCTTGTTATGCTTGGTCTGCTGGTGTAAAAATGGAGTCGTTTGAAGTAGACATAAAAACTGAGCAGAGATGCGCAATAAAAGATTGGGTTAGGCTTAGGAAAACTACAGCACAGACTATTCCAGGAATTCAATAAGCGTAGTATTCTCACGTCATCAAAACAATCTCCTGCGCCAGATTAGCCGAAGGAGACCGCACTTAGTGGAGCAAGGATTTATTCTGGGACAGCACTAGGACAACGCATCAGCGCACACTGCGCACATAACGAAGGAAACGATAGCCAAAATGAACATTGAACTCATGTTAGACATTTTAGTTATTGAACTGATGGAACAGCCCACTTACGCTCTGGACCAAGCCCCATTGATTTTTAGATGTTTCCTACAGTAAAAGAACTAATTTCGGGAAAGAAGTTTGAAACTGATCAGGAAGTTTAGGGGTGCCCATATCAAGATTAGCAAAAGTGGTCTCTAGGATTTCTGTAAAAGTTGGATCAAACACTGGGAACACTGCATCGATGCACAGAGAAGATATTTCGAAAAGGAATAACTTGTTTTCGTTATCTGCAATAATTTTTTTCCAGGAACAATAACATGAGAAATTTTTGATCTACTCTCATATGTAATTTAATTTTTAATTTTAATTTTTTTGTTTCAGATATCCTAAAATACATTTTATTAACTATGAATGGAAACTTATGGCTCGTACTGTGTATGGAAAATTAAAATTATATTTATTTTAATTCCTATTCCTTTGTATAGAAATGTGACCCACTCTGTATATTGAAAATGTACCTGGTTCATTAAACCTCGAGCCACAGGAGATTGGACTTTTAGATTCTCTCAAAGACAGAAAATAGCATGGGAGAAATTAAAAAGAGTTTTTATACAAACATTGTCTACGGAGAAATAAGCCACCCTATTTGCCAAAACAGTGGTGTAAAGTGCAAAAAATGGGTACTGTCCCTGCAAGTCACAACATCTGTTCAAATGGCAACAGACAGAGACAAAATACAGAGAGTGATTTCAGAAACGAACCATATGCAAACTTCCCAGACATTCGAATTACAGAAATTAAAAATAAAAGGATGGTAATAAGCTGATTTTGCCGTGAAATTCCAAAAGTTACCAGGGGCTTTAATTGACAATTAAGAGTTAGAAACGCTTCACATATTGCACTTACTGACACAAGGGCTACTTAATCGTTTAGGTATTAAAATAGGCTCAGTGAATTTGATTCCGTAGAACAAGGATAGCAAACATCGAATGTTGGTTTAAAGTTAATGGGCTGGGAGACGTTGTTTGAGTCACTCAAGAAGTTGTCCAGAATATGGTTCTCCTGGTCAAACACAGAGAAAACATTGTCGACATATCTATACCACTGAAAGGATTCACAAGCCTTGTTTTCTCCAACTTTACTATGGAACTCGAATCCGACCACAGACTCCCCTTCCTACATTTACTGATAAACAGAGATAACAATAGCCTTATTTTTGAGGTATATAGGAACCTACCTTTGTATTAGCATATATTAACAGCTCCTCTAACCATTTTTATACACATACACTAGGCATTTTCCAGCAATTGTTAAAGAAAGCTACGCCATACCTAAGACCCAGCAACAAAGAGAAGAGAATGAGAGGATACGGCAGTTCGCTGCAAATAATGGATACCAAACGGACTTACTTGATGCCTTAATCAAGAAACAGGAGACGCGACATGATACAAGATGCCACAACCTTTGTGCGTGAGAAAGAATGGTTTAAATATCTCGTATTACCGTACAATAAACCCCTGGTCAGAAGAGGGTTTATTGTACGGTAGGACAAGATCACCATGAGATTTGGGATCAAAATCATTTGGGCCCTAAATTTCCACACCCTAAGAAATATTTTGAGTTCTCACAAGATCAAGATACCACAAGAACTAAAAAGTGGCTCATGCCCTGGCGTTATGTCGGTCAATCACGACGCAGAATCCGGTCCGGATAAAAGAACACTAGCAGTACATTAAGAACCACAAACCGGAATGCTCTGGATTCACGCAGCACATCATCAAGACTAACCACGCACAATACCGAATAACTATAAGAACCTGCACCATGTCAGTGATTATAGGTTTCTAAATTTCCTTGAATCACTAAAGATTTCCAAAAAACGTTCTGACGAACTCCTATACTCAGGTCGAGGTCCCATGGATCTCTCTGATTGGTCTAGCTTCTTTGATGTTATTAAATTAAATAATCAAACTTTTCTATGTAGTTTCTCTTGCTGGCTACTTAGATTCCTCTGTAATTTCTCCTATTGGATTGTATTCTATATAAACAGTCGTTGTTAATGTATTATCAATTTAACAGTCAAGAGATTGCCCCAAGATTAAAGGACAAGACCTAAGATGTGGAGAACAGCACCTGCATAAGACAGCACCTTCAAAAGACTTGGAGGACAGCACAATTCAAGCTATGCAAAATCTCCAAAATATCCCCTGGTTAAAAGGATCCATAGTTTCAAGGTGACCTCAGAAATATCCTTTGCAGCTGCAGTGTCTAAACCAGAGGAAAAAGGTCTCCACGTTAACGACCTACAGAAATTGGACGAATATGCCATTTGTATACAAATCTAGGCAAACGTTACCCACAGTTGAGTGCGCTCCTTACGACCAATTAATTTTATCATGGCTACACGACATTATACTGAGATCAACAAAGGTGGCCTTGGGTTCGTGATATAGAACGCTAGGGGGGTTCCCCCAAAGCGTATAGAGTTTCACAACTTTCTGTTGAAGTAGGAAATCGAAGTTGCTTTCCTCTGTGAAACACACCTCAAGCCAAGCCGAGATTTCAAGCAATCTGGTTATTGTGCGCACCGTAACGATCGCATGACTCCAAACATTACAAGATGTGCCTCTGGTGGTGTTGCATTCATCATCAAGAAGGGAATTAAACATCAAGAATTCGCCTCCAAATCTTACCCAGGCATGGAATCGGCGTTCATCATCATCAATGACGTCTCCTTTGGTGAAGTGAAGTTCGTGGCGCACTAATTTCTTACCTAAACATACTCTCCACGTTAGAGATCTCGACGAACTCTTCGATGGTGACATACCACTAATACTGGCTTGTGACCTTAATGCCAAAAATCCAAGCTAGAATTCCAGAACATGGAACTACAATGGCATGATTCTATACTGTATATACAAAGTAAGGATGACATCGTTGCTGTAGAGTCAGTGAAGACACTACTGTGGCCATTACCGTGTAGGTGACCTGTTGGATATCTCACTGATGAAGGATTTCTTCAAGCCAGAAAACATCTTCACGATTGATTACCTTTCTTCTGACCACAAGCTTGTGACGTTAAACTTTGACAATGCCATCATCAATCTCAGAGAAATCAAGGATTAGCAAGATTGTAAGCTCTTCAAAGAAATCCTCAAGGACCATGACTGCAAACTGTACGGATGACATCGATCATGGCGAATCAAGGCGAATACATAGTGCCACTGAAGCTAGTGGCTATACATTGGAAAATAAATATCGTCATCGAATTGTGCTTACCCTAGGCATCCAAAGCTTGATTGCAGAAAGAAACAAGACCAGTAGGCGTTGGCAACGTTATCGTGGCTAAAAACCAAATATAACAGGTTAGTACGAAGAATCCTGGAAGAAATAAAAGATTTACGGGATGCTAGGTGGAATAACAAGCTGAAAAGCTTGTCGAATCGCGACAACTCCATTTAGCGCATGGCTAGAGCTCTGCAGAAGAAGAAGAAAGACACGCTTCCTCCACTTCGCACCCCTCAAGGTAATTACGTCTAAACTAATCAGGATAAACCACAAATAATTGCAGATTCCCTAGATATGGAGTCTCTTATTCCTGATAAAAATATTCCCCAGAGTCAAATCATGTCCCAGGGTGTGGAAGATGATCTTATCAAACTTAACGAAGTCCTGTAACTTACATCGAAAATTAACATTGAGACTGGCGAGATAGCTGCCATCATCAGAAATCTCAAACTGAGGAAGGTTCCAGGAAGAGATAAGGTAAGTAAAAATGCCCTAAGGAATCTGCCAAAAACATTATTAATGACATCTCGAATATTGTAAGCGATTGCTATAAGTTTTCCTACTTCATGACTCCTTGAAAGCAATCTCCTGTGTTAAGTATCCCCAAGCAGGGGCAAAATCCTGCAATTCCTGCGAGCTACTGACCTATCAGTCTACTCCTGTCGATGTCCAAAGTTTTTGAGAAAACGATCCTTACCAGGTTCAAGGACTAGTGTCTCACCAATGATCTACTTCGAAAAGAGCAGTTCGGCTTTCGCGCTACCCATTCGTGTCAGATGCATATATGGAGGCATATATGAAGATCTGAGCACCCCACTGAACCTTTCGAGGTAATTTGGCGTGGTGTTTCTTGATATCAGTAAGGCACGAAGGATAATCTACAAGATGATTAGAGTCGAGTTTTTTCCTTATTTGACTTTGATGGTGAAATCCTTTCTTAGTGACAGGTTCTATCAAACTAAAGTTGGTGAAGACTTCTCTACTCCCCGCAAGGTAAAGGCCAGTGTCCCACAAGTCTCTGTCCTTGGTCCCGTTTTATTTAATTAATTTGTATATGATTTCCAAAAAACCAGAAAAATGTATTTATGTTTCTATGCTGATGATACTGTCATCATGGCATGGGTGCACCAGCCATCTCACGTTATCAGTCGTCAGCAGAACACCTTAATAAATTTGAAAACTGGTTTAATTGTTGGGAACTGAACCTTAACGTTGGAAAATGCAAAGCTATGTACTTCAACAAAAAGCTTAATCTTCCCTCGGATTCTCTTGTGCTATAAAAGAAGGATCTTGAATAGGTCGACAATTACAGGTACCTTGGCGTTATAATCAACTCAAGACTCTCCTGGAACTGTCACGTGACTTACGTTCTGAACAAATCAAAATAGACTAATATAGCCTCATAGCTCTCCTGTATCGAAACAGTGCCCTCAGCATCGACAATAAGCTGCTGTTGTACAAGACGATGATTCGGACCATCCTGCTCTATGGCATGCCTGCATGGGCAACCAAATGTAAAAGCAGATGGAGTGAACTCAGCTCGATCCAGAATGTTACACTGAGGACCACTGCCCAGCATGGAAGGACCGTAAAAAATCATTACATCCATTCGGATCTGAACATTATTCACCTTGGTAAGTGTGTCCAAGTTCTTGTGATGAACATGGTGCAGACGATGAAGGGCCATGACGATGACCTGGTGGCTGGAGTACTAAACAACCTTATGGAAATGAAGTGGCATACAAAGTATAGAAAACCGAGGCATATTGTTGATGTCAACTTCGAAGACATTATGAACGTTTCCTTCCCAGATTATTGGAAGATGTGATACCACCCACCCCCGCCCCCTCTCCCGATCTTCTGACAATCGTCGATCTTATTAATTTTCCATAATGTGGAAAATCTCTGGGGTTAGTCAGGCTTCTTGCCTGTTTCAGTGTATTTCATGTGGAATTTATTCTGGTAGGGTGAGCTTCGTGAAAATACTGCTTTCGTCCCACTGGAAGAAATGTACACTCCAGTGTTCGATTGTCGATTGTCGATATTATCAATTCACACATGACACTCAACAGGACAAGGAATCACAGTAGGACGTCTATCCTCCTGAAGTTGATGAGCCCTGAGCAATTATTGGAAGTTCACTTTTCTGGTACCGACAGGATCTTATCGGTGCGCCCTTTTAAGGGCGGAAAATTTGGCACCACACCGTGTTGTTATTGCTACCAAGGTTCATCGTTGGATCTCTTTCTTTCCTCATCGGTTCTGTTAGACTGAATATCACCATCGCTGTCCAGGTCATTTTATTTTATTTCTATCTGTCCCTCAGCCAATTGCACCCTTAGAACGGCCTTTTGGTACACTCAAAGCTACTGTTTTATGCTTTCATCCCATTTATACTGTATTGAGTTATATGATGACTTTGTCCATCCTGTCCAACCTTAACTCAGCCCATAATGTAATGGCAGTTGGTGACGGTAATACCGTGATATGCGAAAAGGATTACCGTGATGCCTGTAAGGGTGCTAGATTTGGTGCGTTTGTCCCAGTGATAAACGAAAAGTTCAGTGCTATGACTGCTAAGTATACTACTCTTGAAGAAAAGTATACATGCAAACTGTAAATATCGCGGACATTAGAAACCAGCTGATTGATATAAAAGATAAGTTTGACAGCCTCAACAATAATATAGGCCATCTTGAGTTGCTGTTAAAGCATAATCCAGTTGTTGCCAGCACAGATTACTGCAATCCAATTAATTTTATAAATCCTTTAGTCGAGGACAACAATAATATTGCCAAGGAGGCTAATATCGTAGCCAGCAATATGGAGAATGTCTCGCTAAAAACTGGTACCAAGAGGAGATTAGAAAATGATCCCACTGACACCAGTAAAGGAGAATGGCACATCGCACGGCACAAAAAGAATAAGAAAGTTCATAAAGTAATCAGGTCACGAAACTGTGGATGTAAAAACAATAAAAATAAAGAAAACACTTTTCCACAAATTAATTTTGATGCACGTATGTACATTTCGAGGACTACGTCCTCTTCGTCAGCGTGATAACGCAGAAACTGAGCTGTCCCTGTGCAGCGGGTGGGGGATGGGGACTGATGTCGCCGCTGGTGTGCTTCTTGGCATTAAGTATTGTTTTGAGAATGTAGGAGGTGTTTTGAAGGAAGAGGTGGATTACTGCGTGTGGTAGTTGCGCATATGGTGACCACGTGATTTTGTTTTGCCTCTCTTCTTCTCGTTTACAACCCTTCCCCTCTCTCTTTGAACGGCTCCTTTTTGTGGACTGGTGACCCTGCGGCGGCTCTCTGTCTTACTTTCTCTGCGCTCGTTGCGAGGGGTCAGTTTCTGCGTTATCACTGTCTTCAAAGGGTTTTTCAAACCATACAACATCTATATATAATAATAATTATAAACTGGAGATAACCTCAGGTAATAATTTTTCAAACGAAAATCATACAACGTAAATCTTTGTTACAAGCCGGACTGGAAATTTTTGGAGAACTTCTAATAGAAAGTAGCATTCGATACAAGGAACCGGACAGCAGCAATGACATAGACGTGAATGTCAAAAATATCACCAGAACCAATATCATGGCTTCCGATGCTAGTGCTTCTCCAGTTGATTGCAAGCGGCCAGACAATCTTCCTCCCTTCATCAAGCAGGCTATTCAGGAAAAAAAATACTTTCAGAAGATTGTGGCAGCGCATCAGGCTCCCGCATTTCAAGACGAGGCACAACAGGCTATCGCGCAAGATCAGTGAGGAGATTCAGGACTTACGGAATCAAAGCTGAATGATAAAATCAGGAGTCTGTCCGTCCAAGACAATTCGCTTTGGAATACTGCCAGGGCCCTTAAAAGCAACAGGGCCATTGAACTTCCTTTTCTGCTTACAAAAAACGGCGATTTTGTTAGCAGTGACCAGGACAAGGCTCACTTATTACTGACTCACTGAAGAGTCAAGTCACTACGCCCAATGAATATTGTCTGGTCAATATTATTCTTGAAATCAAAGCCGTGTGTGACAAGCTTCTCTCAACGCACTCTTACTCCTCCTTTTCATTAGCACTTCTGAGATTTTGAACATTATTTAGCGCCTGAAAAGTAAAAAGCTGATGGCATCGACACCATCACCAACAGTGCTCTTAAGAATTTGCCTCTTAATGTTTTTTGCATTATCACCAGGGTCATGAATGACTGCTGGCTTTACGGCCACTTCCCTAGCGCCTGGAAGGAATCAATCATCCTCACTATTTCCAAGCCGGAACTTGGTCCTGCTCTTCCCATCAGCTATGGGCCCATTAACTTACTGTCAATGCTCTCCAAGGTGTTTGAGGGAACTATTCTCAAGAGGTTCAACGACTTCTGCGCGGCAAAACAACCTTATTCGTGAAGAGCAGTTCAGGTTCCGCACAGGTCACTCCTCTCAGCTCCAGGAACGGAGGCTTATTGCTGATTTGAACAGAACTCAATCTTTCTTTGTTTGATGGTATCATCTTACTTGATGTTCAATAGGCCTTTGATCAAGTCTGGCATGATGGACTCATTTACAAAATGACTACTTGTGGCTTCCCTGATGAAATAATTCCCTTGGTTCGCTGCTTCCTGACAAATAGGGCATTCAGTGTTAAGGTTGGTGACTCCTTGTCTGTTCCTTGTGAGATAATGCTAGTGTTCCCTTGGGGCCTGTCTTATTCAATTTCTTTATCTACGACTTTCCTAAGTTTGCAAACTGCAATCTTTACTTGTTACAGCTGAATGTTAACAAGTGTAAAGCCATGTTGATCACACGCAAACTTAAAAACCCTCCAAGGCCCTTCATCCTAATATGGTAGGAAGCTTGAATGGGTAAAAAATTATAATTACCTCGGAGTTGTGATTGACTTCAAGCTCAAATGGAACGACCATGTCCAGTATGCGCTTCACAAGACTGGACAACAAACTCGTCGCGAAGTATAGCCTCATCGCGCTCTCAGAGCGGACAACAAACTCTTGTTATACAAGGTAGTGATTCGTGCTATTCTACTTCACGGTATACCTGCTTGGGCTTCCATTTACAAATCGAGATGAAAAGATCTTCGAACCTTCCAAAATGTTACTCTCCGATCCCTTGCCCAATTTGACAGAAGAGTTGGGGATGAAAATCCCCTTTCCATCTATGAAGATCTGGGGATGATCTACATAGGTTCCTATGTTCAAACACATCTCAGGAACATGCTGCCCAAGATGGAACATCTTGGAAAATACTCTGCCTGCTGGTTTCCTGGATCACTCACTTGTTATCAGGGTTCCTCTCAATTTTCAAAGACCCCGTTACACCAGGACATAAAAAGGCCGACTTCCCCAATTACTGGATCAACTAGATCCTAGTTTTTTTGGAGTCACTATTCGTCAATCCACAATCTGATTCTCGTCCCTACCATGAAGGGACATTCTCTGGATCACTTAACTGGTTCATCAGGCTACTTTCCCATTTCAGTGTAACTCAATTGGTTTACTTTATGGCGAGCGTGTAAAGTGAGCAAAAGCTCCTGGACCACTCGTGCTACTTTTTCGCAACACAGATCGATTGTCGATTTGTATTATCAACTAGAAGAGGTACCCGGCGTTGCCCGGGATTATTACACTTGGGATGTAAACAGAACAATCTCAGAAATTAAAATAAATTTTGCAATATCTTAAAAATAAACACATGAAAATGCTTAGAATTAATACAGTAAAAATTCTTAATGAAAATTCGAAAAAATCTTTTTAAAGGCTCAAAATGGATGGACTGCTCCAATAATTTCTTACTCAGATAATCTTACTTC
>JAHWFO010083058.1:1610095-1667827 GCA_023313115.1 Rhysida immarginata | reverse complement strand
TTTTCATCATTAATTCGAACAGCTGAGGTAGGCGTACCATTAAAACCCTCACTGACCATCTAATGATTTATTCTTTAATGGAATCGTTCCATAATAAGCGTATTTGACTGGATATCTGCTAAAAGCAATCTCACTCGATTGAAGTATTGTAAGGAAGCCGAAGAAATTTGACTTAGGCAAAAACCTTTTTGCACCTGAGTGTACATTTCGATTGCATACATCATTCAGTATGAGGCAGAATGATTCTTCTGTTTCTCTGCTTTATAAATGTGCATTTATGGTTTAATAAATTACGTTGTGGAAGAGTGGAAGGATTCTTTCTCTTCTTGACTGTAAGTATCAATAGTTTTGTTGCTGCATATATTCAAATCACATGAGAAGTTTGTTTGATGACTTGTCTAGCTTCTTTAAATCCACGACTTTCAGCTACTGTGAAACCTTGGTTGTTTGATAAAAACTCTGCCATCATCAACAAATCTACTTTTGGCAGATTTTCTGATCTTGCCTCAATGAATCC
This sequence comes from Rhysida immarginata, assembly GCA_023313115.1. Taxonomy (NCBI): domain Eukaryota; kingdom Metazoa; phylum Arthropoda; class Chilopoda; order Scolopendromorpha; family Scolopendridae; genus Rhysida; species Rhysida immarginata. The sequence continues at coordinate 1,667,310 of JAHWFO010083058.1, read as the reverse complement.
TTCACCTGGTTTGAACATGGAAAAACTAATACACGGAAGCAAAACTTCCCTGGTTTCAGTGATATACCGTTGAGTGGCGTAAAATAGCCAAACCCCTAACGGATGGACCGAAACTCTTTCGTCTGATGAAAGAGGCGTTTTACCACTGATTTGTTACTTTTTTTAAGAATTCTTTTTCTCAAGGAGTAAAAAAGATGGAGGCTAAATTATACTCTTTGCTCTTTAACGGACTTCATACCTTCAGGAAATTTAAGTTTGGCAATAATTTTTCACATCATTATAGAAAACTGTGCATTCGAATAGTGTCAATATTAACTAAATAATATTTTAATGAAATATTATAAAGCAAAAGTAAGAAATGAAGTAACGTGTGAACTTCGACCAAGATGCAGTTTAATTAAAAATACCTCGAAGTTAACATATTATTGCCATAATTAATTAAAAGGTGATTAAAAAGATAAAATAATTCATTAAGCCATTTGTTTTAGAATGGCATTATTTAACTTTCGTAAGTATAGAGTGTATTGCTAAATTGTAAAGATGGATAGCTATTGCATTATTCTTTGAAGCACGGAATAACTAATACATTATTATTTATACCGTGACTGAAACTCTTTTGATATTTCAAATGTATGTGAGCATTTCCCGCAAGTACAAATGCAACCAGTAAATAAACCCCAAGTACAAAATCCCCAAATTTAGCTAGACAGAAGGACATAATTCCCAAATGAAGCTGCAATTTTTATATAATTTTGAAATCTATTTTTTCGAATTATTATAAAAATTTCAAATTGGATATATAATTTAAAAATTTTTTCTTGAAGAATGGTGGAATTCTTTTCAAAATAAATTTTTCACAGAATAATTGAAAATTAATGGAAAAGTATATAAAACTATTACAATAATTATTGAAACCCTTTTGTAATTTCAAAACAGAGTGTAATATATATTAAGTTTTTATTTAAAACATTACAGAGACCGAATTTTATTATATTTCCATATTTGAAAGCCTACTTTAGAATTGAAAAAGTACATGAGTATTGCATTAATCATTGAAACTCTTTTGTAATTCCAAAAAAAGTTTTAATATACAGGGTGTTTCAAAATTATGTAAAATAAATTTAGTGACATATTCTTCAGGTCAAAAGAAGACGAAAATGTTCTATGGCACTTTGTCTGGAAACGATTTGTTTGCGAGTAATCCAATATCATACAGTAGGGAAGCACGGTAGTTAGCGGACGATATTTTAGCAGTTCCAGCGTTTCGACCCAACACTAGGTTGAGTGGTTTGTTCCATTTAAACCTACTTTAGAGTTGTTTCATTAGTTGTGTACGGTTGTTTCCATTACTGTAGTTTCACTATTGTACATCCACTAGGAATATCAATTTCAGAACGTTTGCGTGCTTTGACATACGCATTACAATTTACGTAAAAAAAGTCATGTACACGTATTCCAGTGCAGAATACACTGACATGCACCTAATGTATGGTCTTGCGGACGGAAATGCTGTGAAAGCAAGAAGACTCTACCAAGAACGCTTTCCAAATAGACGTTTGCCAAATAACCAAACATTTGTATCTGTCGACAGACATTTGAGGGAGCGTGGTTCCTTTGGCCGTCAAACAGGACAAGGGCGGCCTGTAGCACATTCTCCGGAGGAGGAGGATGTGATAATTGACATCATACATGATGAACCACAGACAGGCACCCGTTGTATTTCTTCCATGGTACACATTCCGCACTCATCTGTTTGGCGCATTCTTCACCGTCATTTTTTACATTCATACCACCTGCAACTGGTTCAGGCAATGAACCCAACGGACTATCCACACCGACAACGATTTTGCCAATGGATACAACGTCGTCATGCTGCAGACCCTAGTTGTCTCAGCCAGATACTTTTCACGGACGAAGCAACCTTCACCCGGACAGGAATCGTAAATTCTCACAACCAGCACCATAGGGCAGATGCTAACCCGCATGCTACCAGAGCTCGAGCGCATCAAGAGCGTTTCTCCGTGAACATTTGGTGTGGAATTGTCGGAAATAACTTAATTGGCCCTTATGTGTTGCCGCCACGATTGACTGGGCGAACGTATCTTTTGTTTCTGCAGAATGCATTGCCAGAATTACTGGAAGATGTTCCTCTTTTGATAAGATCTAACATGTGGTTCATGCATGATGGCGCTCCAGCACATTTCAGCCATGTTGTGCGAGCGCACCTTAATGCTGCATACACGAATCGGTGGATAGGTCGAGGTGGACCGGTAGCCTGGCCTGCAAGATCACCCGACCTTAGTCCCTTGGACTTTTTTCTGTGGGGTCATGTGAAAACGATCGTCTACAGCACAGAAGTTCCTAACATTATGAATCTGCGACAACGAATTGAAAATACATGCCAAACCGTTCGTAATGCTGGCGACGAAAACTTCCATGACATCAGACAGTCGCTCATGCAACGAGCCGAAGCGTGCGTGCGAGCTGGTGGCGGGCACTTTCAACAATTCGTGTAATTTGGAGCCACGGGTTTAGTTGGCTGTATAGCGTAAATAAATCGTTTCCAGACAAAGTGATATAGAACAATTTCGTCTTCTTTTGACCTGAAGAATATGTCACTAAATTTATTGCACATAATTTTGAAACACCCTGTATAAAATTGTAATGGTTTCATAGAAATTGCATTAGTAATGCATGGTCGTTCGAGAAAAATGCTCACAGAGATTTGAAATTTCAGTGTCTGCGCAGTTCGCTCGCCAAATCGCCAGTGGCGACAGTTCAACTAATCTGACGAATAAACAATCATATTTGGCGATAACATAACATACTTGGCTAATTCTATTTATATGGAAAAAATTTTTTTTCAACCTCGAAAATGTGATTATCATGTGTTTAAATTTTTTAAATTTTAAATGCTTCATAATTTTTTTTAATTTTAAATTTAGCTAAAAACATGAGATTCTGGCTTAAAGAAAATCTCTATTAGCTAAACCATTGGCGATAAATATTTCAAGTACTGCGCGGCCACTGAAATTTACATACACCAGCCAAGAAAAATAAAGTTTTTTTCATATTTTTACTTCTGAAATTCAATATAGTCATTCATTTATATTAAAAGAATTTGATTATTATTTTTCAAAATTGAATCTTTTCAAATTGAAAGGGTACAAAACTCTTGTATTATGTTTGAAACTGCTTTGTAATTTTAAAAGAGGGTGTTATATTAGCTTGATTTTAAATATTACACAGTCCTGATTTTATTATTATATCTTTAAATTTGAAGGAACATACTATAAAATTCTGAATGATGCAGAGCAATTGCAGCAGTCTTGCATGCTCCTTTGAGAATAATGCTCACATGCATTTGACCATAGAGAAAGGAAGCAAAAACTCCTTTCTCTATGATTTGAATCCCAAACTTTACATACACCAGCCAAGAAGAATAAAGTTTTTTCATATTTTTGCTCCTGAAATTCAATACAATCAGTAATTTATATTGAGAGAATTTGATAAGTTTTTTCCAAAGTGAATCTTTTCAAATTGAAAAGGTACATAACTATTGCAAAAATCATTGTAACACTCTTGTAATTTCAAATGAGGGTGTTATTTATATTAGCTTTGATTTTAAATATTACACAGTCCTGTTTTTATTTTTATATCTTCAAATTTGAAGGAGCATTACTTCATAGCAATTGCATTATTTATTTATGGATTTTTTTGAGAAATATGCTCACACACATTTGAAATTTATGTACTGCAGTATAACATACATTTTTTATATCAGCTTTCTGCTCCTGAATTTCACAAATTTCAGTTATTTAACGGGCAGTTTGTTTCAATTTAAAATATTAACCTCAAATTTATTATTATATACTCCAATTTGAAATAGTATACCCTACTCTAAAATTTAAAATACATAATTATTGGATTCATTATTAAAACACTTTTGTAATTTCAAAAGTGAATGGAATATTCATTAGTTTTATTTTATTATAAATCACAATTCAAAGTTTGAAGGAGTGTACTTTCAAGTTGAAAAGGTACATAGCAATTTGTTTTTGTTTGAAAATTATATTGAATAGTAAGTAAGCCGGCTTGGTGGATGAGTGTGTTAAGGCGCAGGTCTTCCAGCTCTCTGAAACAGCGAGTTGTGGGTTCACATGCCACAGAGGGCATGGATGTTAGTTTGTCCCTTTTCATTATCATCCTTTCATCATTTTTATCCATACTCTGGAACTAACAATTCAAGTTTCAAATCTGAATCAGGTACATTCCGATTCCCCCTTTCAAATCCCACTTAACACAAAAACATTTTAGGCAATCATGAGTGTTAAAACATGTGGTCCAAAGCTGCCACAATCAAATAAAGAAGTAGAATAGTAAGTAAAAAAATTTTATTTGAAAATAATGAAATTGTAATCAGCAAAAATATTTTGTGTGAGCTCGTGAAATCCCAATGATATTCTTAATTTACAGTATATTGATTTTGAAATTGTATTGGCCCAGAGTTGGGGCAGTTTGGAATTGTGAATTTAGTGAACTTTTTATTGAGAATTGACACAAACGATAATGAGGGTCATCTTTGTGAATTCGAAAAAAGGGATATAAAATTTTCCCTGTGAAGTTAAAAAGTTTCTTTCTTTAGAAAAAAGGCTTGGTCTTTATGGCCCAGTTGTTTGTTACTCATTTCCTTTCCTGCGCCATTCCCTGTCAGGGACAAAGCAGTGATATTACACAGTCGCAGAGAAAAGCGGTCAACACACAAGAGAGAGCAGGACGCGAAGATGAAGTGGGAGTCCGAAAATAGAAAGCTCCCGCCACCCTTGACAACTTAGGAACTTTCGAGAGCACATTAATGGCTGTCCTCTATGTAACTCCCCCAACCTGGACAGCTGTTGCAGGTGGCTGTAAGACCCACTGGCGCCTAAATCAAACAGCCCAGAATTTGGAGGGTGGTCATCATTTTGACCAGATCGCTGACCTCTCAGTGTTCCTATCTATGAAGTCACATTTTCCGCTGATTGGTCAGATAGTACGTTCCCGAATGAGACGGGAAAAACGTATGTTTTTCGATGAGGGAGTCGGTTGCCAGATTTTGCTGAGTCGATAATCGTTCTCCTCCACCTCCCTTTTACCATCCACGATGTAGGTGCGCCATCATGACGGATCAAGAGAAGTTTCCCTCCGCCGAGCAGACCAAATAGGTTTCGACCCTCCAACCAAGATGTTTTGATCGGCAGAGCCATGCCTATCCCCGTCAGATTCAAGTCTGATCTGTCCTGTCACAAGGGTGTAGGTGAGATTTTCTTCCCTTGACCATGAAAATCATTCTCATTTGGTACGCTTTAGCGAGTGCTCTTGTTGACATAAAGTTATACTCATGGTCCCTGTTGCGTAATGTCATGTATTCTTTTGTTATTAGATATTAGAGTTCAATTGAATTATTAAGTATTTACTCAGTGAATAAATCTTTGTTATTGTTTATTATAAAATGTTTGAGTCCATATTTCCAACCTCACCCTCTTAGGCCGAACCTTTGCCGATGAAATTCTATGTGAAATCCAGTTGATGAGTAATAACCTAATTGGCTTAACTTTCAAAATTTCCACTTAATAAGCAGTGGCGCATTTGAAGCAGGTTATTTCTTATAATAATATTCATAATTACCCTTTGTCAGCTCTTACATAATTTGGCACAGTGATGACTGGAGCTGTGGAATCTGGCGCAGTTGATAGGATCTTTTGTATTTGAACCCTAGTTATATTTGGCAATAGCTGAAGGGAAATTTGAAGTTTTAATTCCCTTTTAAATTTTTGAAGAACTAAGAAGGTTGATTAAGTGGTGAAAAATATATCTTTTCTCTCCATCTTAACGAGGAAGGAGAGATGACTCAAGCATCTTTAGAGACTGGCTAGCGAAAAGGATATTCAAAGTATTATGAATAGAGTAAGACCTTTTGCATATGAAACTGTGAGCTCACTGACTGTTTAAGGTGAACGGCTGTTTAAGATGACACAGCCCCAGGCGATCGCATCAGCACGAGCGGTCCCAGGCGTGGTTCCCCCACACCAGTTAGTCGCATTGACACGGGAAGTAGCACAATACGACGGGACTACAGATCCCACTGAATTTTTCCAGAGAATTGATGAGGTGGGTCCATTATGAATTGGACCACCGAGGCAAATTTCAAATTGCAAAAATAAGGCTGATGGGCAGCGCACAATTCTTTTGCAGTGAGGATGAGACAATGGCAGGAGTGAGAAATTATGACGAATTTAAAAAGCGAATGATAGTATGACTTGGCAAAGAACTGAAGAGGGAACATGAAAGATTATTTCAAGAATGCCAGCAACAATGGAGAGAGTCAGTGTGAGAGTATGCAACCAGGTTACAGAGCCTGAGTAGTAAAATTCAATTTAAGATTGAAGGCAAAGGTGAACAAGCAGAAGTGAAGCAAGCCTTTCTGCAAGAACTAATGGAGAAAAAAGTAATGGAACGATTTTTGGATGGATTGTTGCATTCAATCTAGCGAGTAGTTCTTTTTAGAAAATCTGAGAATTTCCAGCAGGCAATAGAGCAAGACGAGGAGATGGAAGATATTTAAAAAAGACTGGCGAGGGAGAGGTATACAGAGAATGTGATTGCAGGAGTGAAAACAGCGTGGCCTGATAGCAAATTAGATACCGAGCTGAAGCGGTGAATAGAGACTCTAGTGGAGCAGAGATTGGCAGAATACTATAAGAGAGCCAGCAGCTGTGACAGCGACTCACGTATGAATGTACAGAGAGAAATAATTTGTTTTGGATGTTCCAGGTCAGGACATATGATTAAGATGAGCAAATCAAGGAATATAGTTTGCCATTTTTGCGGTAGGAAAGGTCACGTGCAGCGTTTTTGCCAAGCAAGCAAATGCAACAGGCCGAGCCTGGTGGAAGTGAGCACATGCAATGTTGTCAGCAGCAAACCCTGTAGCAAAGCTCAAAAAGGTGCGACCGACCCGTACGGAAAGGAAACAAGTGGACGCAATGCCACTATTGTTTGAAGTACGGACACTTACAAAGAAATTGTAAGCTGAGAAAGCGCAAATGGTGTAAAGCAAGAGATCCTCCCCGAGACGAAGGGAGAAGCCAGGAAAAGTGCGAGGAACCCCCCGCCCAAGCAACTGTAGGAATGATAAAGGAGGTGAAACAGGCGAGCGATGACAGAAATGAAAAACAGTCGGTATGGGATGAGGAGAAAGCAGAAAGATGGATCCGCGAATGGCATACGGCAGTTGATAGGCAGAATAAGCATGCACGCAGTAAAGTGGTAGAGGTTCTGGAAACGAAATTTGTGTTCAGACAGGAAGAGAAACCGAAATTATCCGAGGCCGTGGTGAAGTCCGTGCGAAAAAATGAGGTGCTATCAAAACGCATAGCAGAATTGGAGGGCAGTCTGACAAAGACTGTAAAGAAGTTAGATCAACTGACAAAGGAAGAATTGAGAGGAACTGCGCCTGATTATAGATGCAGATTTGCCCCTTTGCAGGTCGATTTGTTTGACTATGCCACCTGGGAGGAAGTCGAACATTAAAATATATTGGGGATGTACGGTGAAACGTAAAGAGTGCGAAAACGTTATAGCGGATATGTTATTGTAGAGAGGGAACACAGGCACCCCCTCTCCCGCTCTGAATACCCTGTAGCGTTGAAGTGCGATGAGCAATGTAAGGTGTGCCATGCAGGCGAGTCACCGGAGTAGTTAAGAAAATAATTTATTCATGTATATGCGTTACTTCATTCCTCTGCTAAAATTGAAGTTGAGAAGGATTCTGCACCCACTTTCCTATGCCCTAATGGAGTTAAAATCGAGTGTAAGAACTGAACTGTGAACTTTGATTTTGGAGGGTGGTCATCATTTTGACCCGGCCCATGACCTCTCAATGTTCCTATATATGACGTTAAATTGTCTGCTGATTGGTCAGAAAGTTCATTCCTGAATGAGACGAAAAAAAATTGTTTTTTGATGGGCGAGTCGGTTGCCAGATTTTGCAGTGTCGAGATCGTTTTCCTCCACCTCCCTCTCTTCATCCACGATGTATGTGTGCGAGCCACCGACAACATGATGGATCCTGAGAAGTTTCCCTCTACCGAGCAAACCAAATAGGTGTCGACCCTCCTTCCAAGATGTTCTCATCAGCTGATCGAGAAATCCCGTCAAGCCATCAGCAGACAATGACAGTCACGATCAGTCAGTTGGCGAATGCGCTCGTGAAACCACTCCTCCAGTTTCTGGAAGAAAAATTCACGCACAGCGTCTTCAACCTTAGTGATATTGGCGAAGCGCCGTCCACGCAGGAAGTGCGCCATGGACCGGAAGAGATGGTGGTCGGAACGTGCCAGGTTGGGAATGTATGCTGGATGTGGTAATACCGGAGGTTTTCCAGCAGTTGATGACACACCTTCACTCGTTGTTGTGCTTGCACGGGCATCACCTCGTGGGGCACAAGTCAGCAGCTCCTGTTGACCTTTTCCTTGGCGTGCAGATGTCGAACCACACTCGCTTGTGATGCCCTGATGTCCGCCGCTAGTCCACGGGTGGTGCTGCCTGGGTTGGCTTCCACTTGTTGCCGTAGGGCTGCATCATCCACTTCCTTGGGTTTTCTGCTCCTTGGCACAGCTTCCAGGCCCATGTCTCGAGTAGAAAAAATGGGAAAACCACTGTCGTGGTGTCCGTTCATTGGTCATACCCTGACCTTCCACCCTGCAAATGAAGGTACCCTTTTTCTGGCTGCTGCTCGCCTACTGATACCCTTTTTTCAATAGTGACGAAGGAGCCCGCGTATCACCAATTTTTCTGCCATATTTTTACAAAGGATGATGCTGGTGGCATAATGCCTATGGCATTCGTACTGACGTTTCATCCCACTCTTTTCTCTTAATAAACTGCAATATACCCTTGATGTAAATGGTCTTGACCCAGAATTCGTCAAACTCTAACCCCCCCTCCCAAATCAGCCAATACTTTTGTCTCAACCTCTGTAATCCCTTCCTTTTTTCTTTAAATGAACTGTAAATAAAGAATAAAAGATAAAATTAATAAAATAAATATATTAAATTAAATTTCATAAATAAAATGATGGAAGGGATCCGAGAAAAGCCAGGCAAAAATACCGTAAAAACTTAAATAAAGGCCGGTATTCAAATACACGCCGGTCTCGATTAAAGGCCGGGTGATGTTTTAAAAATAGATTAAATGCTGGGTCTCAAATAAACGCGTGGTCTTTTTCGGGTCATTGAAATATATTCCGATTTTTTTTGTTTCCATTATTAAACCAAGCCGAAAGCTTTCAGATTATTAAACGTCTTTTTATGTATATGGCTTATCATTGGGCGCTTCATTTAACCCATTCTAATTTCGACCAATCCCATGCTGCCTTACCCTTGCCGTTTCTGCATACAAAGAAGATTTCATTACAATCCTTCTCGTTATTCAGACACATCAGGGATCATTGACAGCAGACTCAATGAGGACGAGATGTGACAGACATGTCGTGATGGACAGATTGGGGGGATCATCCGTGGATAGAAAGGAACCCTCCTGATAGCTCGGCAATCATCATTCAAGGCCACCCAGTACTTCTCTCGATGCGTTCTTCTCAGGACGGCAAACTCGGCACCACACCATGAAACTGCAGCACTCTGGTTCCTTCACTTCTCATCAAGTTCAGGTCAGCTCAGTTTCTATTTTTATTTTAAATGGCATCGTCAAAGGTTCCTGGACTGAATTCTGCAAACCGCATTCTGCAAGCAGGCGATGGTAAAACTGTTATTTTCAATAAAGCCTATCCTGACGCACGTATGGATGCCAGGTTTGCCGCTTTTGATCTAGTTATGTGAAATGACAGAGTCCCTCCAAAGTGACCTCTTAACAAAGTACAATGCCCTAGAATCTAAGTTTGAATACTTTAGCAAGAGTGTAATCGAGGTTAGAAATAAGCTCACCGATATTGAATCGAATTTTGAAAAAACCAATTCCCAACTCCTGTATTGAAGTCATTAATAGACTAAGTCATTTCGAGGCTACCCTTATACAAGGTATTGAATATATTGCTGGCAAAAGATCAGATACAATTTACATTAATGTATCCTGTAGGGGGCAAAACTCAGTCTGCTGGTAAAGGTGCAGCAGGTCCATCCTCTGGAAAACTTGATAAATTAGGCTCATCAAAAAATTCTGGGTGCTAGAGAAGCCTTGCCAATGATATTAACGATCACAATGAGGATGTATGGAGAACTCATCAAAGTAAAAAACCAAAAAAAGTACGAGAAAAGGCAATTTTCAGTCTACTATGGACATCAATTAGAGTGCCTTTGCCATATTATGGGAGCTGAAAACCTAAGCCTTGGAATTGCCCTACCCCTGACGCCTCTACTTGTGACAGTGGGGCCACTTATAACCCACCAATAATCATCCTCAGTCATGGGAAACCCATCAAGGAGATTCTGGAGGAGATCAAAACCTACGTGGAACTTGACAAAATCATCGTCTACACGGGTAGAACAGACACAATAAAGATTAAGTCCCATGATGAAGAGACTCACAAACCTCTGGTGTCTGCTATTAAAAGCAGGGATGTGCTTAAAATTCAACATCACCAGCTCAAATCAGAAAAAATTCCTGAAGTACGGGTTAGGAATGTAGACGTTCCCTATGTTCTTGAAGAGTTCTATACTTACTTTCTTACTTTTCAAACCCGCTTCTCCATGTAGTCTAGCCAACTGGTTCTAGGCCGACCCCTTGGCCTCTTACCCACCGGCTTGGAAAATAACAACTGCCTAGGAAGACTAGTTTGCGGCATCCGTATCACGTGGCCATACGAGCGCAACTGAGATCTCTCAATGCGGAGAAGTAGCGGCTCAACACCTAATGATTCCCTTATTGTGCTGCTGTGCACTCTATCTAGTAGGGTAACACATGCCACACCTCTCAGAAATCTCCTTTCGGCCGCTTGTACCCGCGATCGCATTCTTTCGGTCATTACCCAAGCCTCATGACCATAGGTGAGATTGGGGACAAAGATAGATTTGAAGACGGAGAGCTTGGCTTTGTTACCCAGCTCGCGTTTCGTTACCACGGATTGCCACAGTTCACGTCTGACACAGCTTGCTGCACTGATCCGAGCATCCAATTCTTTCTCCTGCCGTCCATCACTGTGAATGCATTCCCGAAATACTTGAATTTCTCCACCTGTCTCAATGAGGCTCCCCTAACATGGAGAGCGCACTGAGCAGGTTGTAATGAAAAGACCAGAACCTCGGTTTTAGCCACACTGATCTTCAGCCCAGCTTCTTCACATTTGGCTGCAAACCGGTCTAGTGCATGCTGAAGGTTCGTGCGAGAAGACCCAAGCAGGACAAGGTCGTCAGCAAAGAACAACCTCTCCACCAGGCAGTCGCCCACACAAACACGCTCATCGCCTCGGCTGCCCCTGTCTATCCAGTCCATAAAGATAATGAACAAGAGGGGCGACAGTACGCACCCTTGGCGGAGTCCAACACCCACGGTGAACGGTCTTTACTTAATGCCATTTATCCGGACACACATCTCAGAGCTTTCATACAGAGACATGATAGCAACCAGTAATTGCCCATCCACTCCATACTCTTGCAACACTTGCCAGAGCTTCTCCCGAGGAACTCTGTCATATGTTTTTTCGAGGTTCACAAAGCATGCGTAGACTTCTTTTGCATACTCCCAGGATTTCTCAAAGATTTGCCTGAGAGCAAAGATGTGATCCGTCGTGCTTCGGCCAGGTCGGAAACCACACTGCTCCCCCGACAGTTTGGAGTTGACTATTTCCAGACTTCTCTTCTCCAGACACTTAGCGTACACTTTCCCAGGAATGCTGAGCAAAGAGATACCTCGATAGTTGTTACAATCTCTCTGATCTCCCGTTTTGAAGATAGGGATCACAATTCCTGTCTGCCATTGCTTAGGGGCCTGTCCAGATATCCAAGCAACCTGATACACTCGAGTCAGCCACAGGATACCATCCTGATTTAAGGCCTTTAACATCTCGGACCGGATTTCATCATCACCTGCAGCTTTGCCAGTCTTCAAGGACTTAATTGCCCATCTGACTTCTGTTTCAGTGATACTACCATGACTATTCTCCGCTCCAAGGTGCACTTCGTATGCCTCAGTTGTTGTTGTCACCGGATTAAGAAGAGATGCAAAGTATTCCTTCCACCTATGCAATACGCTCTCCTCCGTTTTCAGAAGCCTCCCATCTGAACTCTTAATAGTTTGTGATGAAAGAAACTTCCTTCCACGGAGGCGGCGCATGGTCTGCCAGAACACCTTGTTTGCCGAACCATAGTCTGCCTCCAATTTCTGCCCGAACTTCTCCCAGGGCTTGGCTTTAGCTGTTGATACTGTCTTTGCTGCCGCGCCTCAGTGTACCGCACTCGACTCGAAGTTGACTTATTTGCAAGCCATAGCAAATAGGCTTCCTTCTTTGCCTTGACAGCTTCTTGGACTTCACCGTTCCACCACGCAGTCCTTTTCTCACCGCCCTGCGCCACACTCAGCCGCTTACGACCACAGCACAATGCAGCCGAAGTAATCACAGCAGGTTTAAACAACTGCCACTCCTCTTCAACATACCATGATCACTGAGTAGTTCTTTGAAACTTGAAGATATGTTATCTGCAAAGGTCTTCCTCACAGCTCTATCTTCCAATGCCTCCCATTTGATGCGCCAAGTTTGTCTGAACCTAATATTTCGCTTGGTTGGCATGGATTCAGAGAACCGCAAAGAGCAGACAACAAGGTGGTGATCAGTTGATAGTTCTGCCCCTCTTCTCACACGAGTATCCAACACTGATCGGAATAAGTCGGTTGAAACAATTACAAAATCAATCAGGGACTTCTGGTCCATTGCATCCCTGTACCAGGTATACTTATGGACATCCCTGTGCTGGAAGAAGGTGTTCGTGATGGAAAGTCCATTGTTGCAACAGAGATCCAACAAGCACCTCCCATTCGCATTTAAATCGGGGTCACCATTCCTCCCAATCACGCCCCTCCTCGTTTGGTCATCAGCCGCTACGTGTGCATTGACGTCGCCCATCAGGATGACAGAATCTGCACTCCCTCTCCTGCTAAGAGCAGCATCAACTTCATCTAGAAAAAGTGGGTACTCTGTGACTACATTCGGAGCATATGCAACGAATAGAGAGAGAGACCGTTTCCCTTTCTGAAGCCAGAGGAGACACAGTCTTCCACCTAAGGGGGTCCAATCTGCAACATAATCTGACAGCCGGGGACTTGTGAGTATCCCCACTCCCGCCTGGGCAGTCATATTAGGGTCGACACCAGAGTAGAAAAGCTTCCACCCTCCTTCTAAGTCCACAGTTCCAGAACCCGGACGTTTAGTAGAGGTAATTCCTATAATATCCAGTCGATACCGTTCGGCTTCCTCCACTAACTCTGATTCCTTTCCTGTCATGGAGAATACGTTCCAAGTGCCGATTGACAGCACCCGATCCCGTTGTCGCTTTACCCGTTTCTCCTCCTGGGTAAAGGCATGCGCTGCCCCTGACCGTTTCCCCAAGCGCATAGCGAGTGCACTAGTGGGGCTTCTCGGAGGCATTGCTCCGAGATAACAGCCGGGAGACTGTCGACTATTTTTCGAACGAGAGCCTCTGCCTAACTCCCGAACGCGGGTGACTGAAATGTAACCAAATAGTTTAAAGAACCTGCGCCACACCTGATGCAGTATGAATTCTCTCATTCGTCGACATCATGAGATATATGTTTGTTTGGATACTCTTCGTCTCACTTCTCAACCATGACCTTTCTGATAAGGGTGACCCTAAAGTAGCCGTGCTACAACCAGCATAGCTCACAGAATCCCTGAAGCACCCAAACCCCTGACCCACGGTAAGGGGGCATCCACTCAGAGGGAAGAGTTCTGTGACACCCTCAAAAAGTCTAATTACTTCCCGGAAAAAGCAATCTGGCTGAAAAAAGGCGAATGGCTCAGTGGATATGCCAATGGTCCTAGTACTATTACAAAATACTGAACATAACAAGACGTTCTTAAGCCTTAATCGCATTGGACCTCTAGCTGCTACTGTCGAAATATTCCGAGGATGTAAAAAGCCCTTGCCATGTTTTAATTGGTTACATTTCAGGCACGTTTCTCAAGGTTGCACTGAATCGCCTTGCTGCAACAAGTGCGTGTGTGACCACCAGTCAAGAGATTGCACTAATATTAAGGGCAAAGATCCCCTAAAATAAATCATATCTAGTTATACAAAATGCCCAAAATACCCCCAGGCTAGGAAATTCAAAAGCACCAAAAGAGTGGATGGTAGAACATTTGCTTCTGTCGACTCCAGTTCTATTAGTAAAGGAATTATAGATCACAGTGAATTGACCAGAGTATACAGATATGTGGGGAACTTGATGAATCCTAAAGGGAAAGAGCAAAGATTTGCCTCAGCTTGCCTTAGTCGAAACAGAAATTAACCATGGACATATATTCTTATAGAGCAATTAAGCAAGGTAAGCTTCGTTGCACTGTTTGGAATGCAAGAGGGCTTCCTCGCAATCGCATAAAGTTTTACAACTTCCTTACATGTTGGAATATTGATATTGCCTTTGTGTGTGAGACTCATCTAAACCGAGTCAGGGCTTTAAATTACCTGGTTATTTTGTCTACCGCAAGGATAAAGCCCTTACAAACACTACTGGTCTGGCTTCTGGTGGTGCAGCAATCATAATCAAACAAGGCATCGATCATCCCGAGACCTCCACTACCAAATTTGCCGGAATGGAAGCCGTGTTTGTGATCATAAACGACGTGGATGTAGGAGAGGTTAAATTTATCTCCTTGTATATCTCGCCCAGGCATAAGCTTAAGCCCTGTGAGCACGATGATCTGCTAAATGGCACCATTCCTTGGGTCTTCAAATTTTACCAGTTCAAGAAAAATTGAACGAAAACAGGAATCTAAGTAAGTTACGCTATTTTCTAACGGAAATTATACTTATTTAATAGTTCCAAATTTATTTGCTAACACGTTTTCTTATTCATTATTGTTACGATTATTTTTTATTTACTCGTTGTGATCTGAAATGCATTTCCACTGAACAGCATTCATTATTATCGACTGCTAACAACATGGCTAGTTTCTCACAGCAAGAATGGATCTATACGCCGGAAGCTGTGTATCGGAGGCTTATAGAAAGTAAGAAGGGTGGCTGATATTATTTCAGCACGGAGGTCGAATATGCTATTAACTAAAATAAACTGTGGCTGTTTCCGTTTCCATTATTGTAGAGAGTGTAAATCATTGACCTCAGCATTTCAGATTGCCAAAGATGCTCATATGAGCCTTACTCTTCAGCCTCCTCGTGATAGTTTCCATTTAGCCTACCCAAAAGAATGGAAAAGGAATCTTGCAGATTTATAATGAGAACGATGGAATGGTTACAACAACAATAATCCCTTGATATTTGTGCAAATCAATTCTGTTCGGTGATGGTGAATTTATTGCATTGTACAGTGCATTGTTAAATCAATAAATGACTTTATAAAATTGATGTTTAAAAATTTTAAAAAAGAAGTCGTTTCTCTTCCTACAGTGCGTCTCTTAATTTAGTGGACACCTGTGAATATTAAGAAAAGCGATAAAAATGTTTTGCAAGATGTTTTTTTCTTTTCATTTACTCTTACTTTGGAACAAATACAATATCAAAATGCTCCGCTGTGTTAATTTTAGTCAAAAAATAACAATATATTAAAAAAAGCAAAAATGTATAAAAAAAAAACTTGTCTCTTATTTTAATGGAAAATGTTGCCTTTTTTGTTAAAACAAAGTTTTTAATAATTGATTGAACCACATTTTGCTTGAATAAGTTGGAATACTCTTTCTTTCATAGAAATTATTAATTTATGATTAATGTTAGGGTCAATTTCATACCAAGAATACATGATTGCTGTCTTCAAAGATGATACATCATTAAACTGCCGCCCATCGTTGTATACATTGCGAACAAGAATTCCCCACAAGTTTTCAATAGGGTTACTTCTAGATGGCCATGACATAACATCAATATTCTTTGATTTTAGCCATGATTGAGTGGCACGAGAACTATGACGGTGCATTAACTTGCTGCAAGATCCACTGTTCTCCACATAGAACGCGTCCATAAGGCACTGCATATTCATTTAATAAATCTTGATATTTTTCAGAATTCAAATGACTTACTGTCCCCGTCGTTGATTTTTTGACACAGAATTCTCTTCTACTTGCAGATCACCAGAATTAAGCCCATTTATAGATGGAACAGATTCGAGTTTCAAAGAATTTCGTTTTAATTGACAATGAATTTAAAACGGCAAAATTATAGAAAAAGCAAATTGAACTAGCACACTATATACCAGTTGGATACCAGGTCCTCTGAACTAGCATTTGGATACCAGGTCTTCGCTGGCAAAAGGTAATCCATTGCTTTTTAATCGATTCAGATAGTAGAAATCTATGAAACGTGAAGTTTCTATCGGATTTCTTATTTACACATCCAAACAAAGAATAATTTAAAGGCATTCTGATAGAAAAAAGGAAACTCTTACGTTATGTAAGTTGAAAGTGGTTTGCGGCAGAAATCACTTCTTGCTCCGCTGATTCTCCTGAAGGGACGAGAGCCAATTTTCAACGTATCGAGGAGTTTTTCTTAATAAAATATTAGGATAATTTGAAAATTTTTGAATGATATATATTTTATTACCCTGGAGGCAAAATAAAATAAAGTCGAATTTTTCCATTGAGTTTACCTTTAAGAAACAGTAAATAAATAGTAATAAGAAATAGATCGTGTTTGAAAATTAATTTTTAAAACTACTGTTAACCTTTCATCTTTTTCCTTATAAGCGAGTACTAAAAATCTGCGACTTGCTGGTCGAAAACGCACGCAGTGACATCTTGCGGATGCGCCAGAAAGCTACGCAAGTAATCACACTTATTTTTCTATTCGTTATGCTATTAGTAATTAATAACGTTATGATCGCTTATAGCTTGTCGTTACGAGTTCTACTTCAATTTCTCTTCTACTTCGATTCCTCCTTTGTCTGATGTGTTAGTTACTGTATCTTAGCATTGAAAATATCTACGGAGTGTAATAACGGTACCATTTGTGTACGTGCCATTGAACCGACTTTGATCATCTTTGTGGTTGGTTTTGTGTTATAAACCATATTAATCGATTGGCGAAAGCAGATTTTGAAAATCTTTCATAGCCTTCGAGAAGATAGAGTTGCGGACGGACAAACATACAGACAGACACGTTCCCCTATCCAGTAAAAGCAGAAAGCATTTTTCGGTATACATAAAAACCATAAAAAATGGAATGGCATAACCAAGTACCGGAGGGCTAAACTAATCGCTATCACATAAACTATTTGAAACATAGTTCCAAAATTTTTGAATTGCATCTGAAAATCTTAAAACAGGTTCCAGTGATTTAAATTCGATAATCTACGCATTTTATAATTATTCTTGTCTATTCATTCATGGCAAATCGTCACTTGTTCTTTGATATGTTACATGCCCTATCTTGTCATTGAAAATTTCCAAATGGTACAATAATGGCATGATATGATTAGCACAGGCACCACTGAATCAAATTCGATCATCTTTAAACATAATAATTACTTATATATATTCGTTCTTGCCATGTTGTATCAATTTATTGATATATTACATGCCACATCTTGTATTGAAAATTTCCAAATGGTAAAAAAATGGCATCATTAACAAAGGTACCTCTGAATCAAAATCGTCCATTATCGAACTTATTAATTACACTTATATATTCGTGGATGACTTGTCTTTACAACTTGTTTCAGGTCTTAAATGGCATACCTTAACATTGAAATGTTTGAATGGTACAATAATGGTATCATTAGAACATGTAACACGGAATCAAATTTAACCACCTTCGAACTTTTAATTAATCTTATATATTTGTTCATGCAGGTCGTTATGAGTAGTTTGATATATTATATGCCGTATCTTAGCTTTGAAAATTTCCAATAGTATTATAATGGTATCATTAGCACAAGTACCTCTGAATCAAACTCGACTGTTTTCGAACCTATGAATTAATCATATATTCTTTCATGACACCTAGTCAACTGATTGCCAGTTTGTTAGGAACATCACCCTAACAGAGTGTTTTGCTACCCCTAGCAGCTATATCAGCACGAATTCACCGTGGCATGGATTCAATTAGCCTCTGGAATCATTGTTTCCTGATGTTCGTCCACGCGGATGCAACAGCTGCTCCCAGTTGATGTTTATTGGATGGTGGTGGATCGATGCCTCGAAAAACCCGTTCCGGCTCATCCCAAAGATATTCGATTGGATTCAAATCCGGGGACAATGATGGCCAGAGAAGTAAGTTGAATTCATTATCCTGCTTCTGGAACCGTTCCATGACGATACGAGCCCTGTGACACAGCATGATCCTAGTGGAAGTACCCCTTCGATGGGGGAAACACGCTAGCCATGAAGGAATGAACGTGGTCGGCAACAATGTTCAGGTAGTCCTCACCATTAAGGCGTTGTTATGCCAGGTAAGACCATAAACATGCCAGTAAAACCAGATAAACATTCCCCAGACCATAACAGAGCTTCCACCAGCCTGAAAAGTGGAATCCAGACAGTAGGGGTCCATCGTTTCGTGCTATTGTCTCCAAATTCTGCGTCGGCCAACTGCATAGTGCAATAGGAAAAAGGCTTCATTCGACCAGCAGACCTTCCTTCTTCCAGTCCTCGACGGCCCAGTATTGGTGATAATGGGCACACTGGAGACCTTTTTTGAGGTTTTGGGTGAAGATCAATGGTACCCGGACAGGTCGTCGGGTGCTGTAGCCAATCCTTGCCAATGTACGGCGTGTAGTGCGTTCAGAGATGTTATTCTGCGGTCCACTGTTGACTCCACGGTTAGTTGCCAAGTCGTGACGTTTCTATTCATAGGAACAAGCATTCTCATTCTACGCTCAGCCCTTGGATCGAGGAGACGTTTACGACCTCAGGCTTGTCTCTGGTTGGTTGTGTTTTGGTTGATTAACCAGTCCCGGTAAACACTTGAAATCGTTATTCGGGGAAAGCCTAGAAGACGTGCGGTTTCGGAAATACTCAATCCACTTTCCTGGGCACCAACTATCATCCCGCGCCCGAAGTCGCTAAGAATCCTTTGTTTTGCCATGGTGACGATCAAACCATTTGCAATTCACAGGTGCGTTCTCGCTTTATACTGGTAACGACTGTCACGAAGTAATTGCTATGCCAATGGATTTGCATAGACACCGATGTTCCTAATCAACTGGTCACTCAGTGCATCACATGTCATATGTTGATATTGGAAATTTCCTTGTACCATAACGATATCATTAGCACAGACTCATCTGAATCAAATTCGACAGTCTTTAACTTATTAATTACTCTTATACAGAGTGATTCAGAATTCATTGTACAAACTTCTAGGGTATGTAGTGTGGGTGATACTAAGCAAAAAAGTTCATACGAACATGCGTCCGAATTTGAACAATAATTGAGATATGAACAGAAACAAAAATGCCGCCACCAAGATCAACAATTTAATAACTCAGGTTCTGTAAAGCCTAGACTAACGACATTTGGAGGAATAACAGTGTACATAAGACTATGTATAACGTTTAAATTTGATCGAATTCCAACGAGAAGTTTCCGAGTTACGCAGTCAAAATTGTTACAAGTGGTGGTTAGTACTCACAAGTGAACACGTGTTATGATGTTGAATGAGTAAGTCGAAAAGTTCTTGGAATTCGATCAAATTTTAACAGTATACGTAGTCTTATTCCTACAAATTTTAAAACATTAATCTAGGCTTTACAGAACGTGAGTTATTAACTTGTTGATCTTGGTGGCGTCATTTTTATTTCTGTTCATATCTTAGTTAAAGTTCAAATTCGGACCCATGTTCATATGAATTTTTTTGGTTAGAATCATCCATACAACCTCCCCTAGAAGTGTGTACAATGAATTCTGAATCACTCTGTATATTCGTTCATAGCATTCGTTATAAATTATATAATACAGAGTGTACACAAATAATTGTCCTTGTTACATGATTTTATTGTATGTCTATTACTTAGCATATCACCTGAAACTTTAGTACATAGAGCAGCGCGCCAGATATTTTTTGCCATGTTACAGGTGCTAGATAATGTGCCCTTTTAGTGACTCTACAGATATAAAATGTGTAATCAATGAAGCATGTCTCTGTCAATTTGAGCAAAAGATCGGTGATATGAGCCAGGTAATGGCATCACCTAGCATCGCCATGTACGGCTAATGACCGGATGGGTGACCATTAGTGACGCGAGATCTCCCTCCCCCCCCCAACCGTACTTCGGAGGGCACGTTAAGCCGTCGGTTCCAGTTGTTAATATTATCTCGTAGCAGACGTTAACTTAGCCAGTATGATAAGATTGTCAACGCAGAAAGGAGAGAGGCCCCTACTGCGTAATAGACCTGACTCAAGAATGAGTCATGACGTTTGGCACCAAACGAAACGACCAACCAACCAATAGCAGATCAGACGGTAATAGCAGCACAAATACGAAGTCCATCAAATACCTCCATACAAACAAGTCACAAGGGATTAAGTCAGGGGAGCGTGGAGGCCATGGCAGCTTTCTTCATCATCATTTCCGACACGACGGCTCCATAAATTTTGCAGCTGTAGCTCTTTAGCGCCCGCAAACGGGGAAAAGATCTGCCGGAAGTTTTTCAAAAAAAATTTGGCGAGTACTCTATGTATTTGCAAAGTTTCATTATGATATGTTAAATAATACACCTACAATAAAACCATGGAACCGGGGCAATCATTTGTGTACATCCTGTATATTACATGAAATACCTTAACATTTTAATAGTTCGTCGTACCATAATGGTGTCTTTAGAACATGTACCACTGAATTATGTACCAACTTAGAATTTTGTAATTATTCTTATATAGGGTATCCAAAGTGTCTGGTAACATGGCAGATAACTCAAAACAGCTAAGTTAGGCGAGATCTGATGAGTGCGGTTTATTAGAAATAGGGGGGTGGGGAATTCATTGCCGCACTCGAATTTGACTTTGATCCCCAAATTTAAGGTGCTAACTCGAAAACTATTAAAGATAGAAAAAATTTGCAATTGCTACCCTGTACAGCAACACCACATTAATCTAACAACAATTTTTAATCACACCCTTCCCCTTGAAAAAATTTGAGAAAATGGGCGAGAAAGAGGCACTCAAGGAAAGAAAATTCCCAGTGGTATGCTTCACTGCAACGTAAATGTGTTAGAAACTTCAGCCAACCTAGCCAGCCCAACTGACCTTGTGTGATTCTTTCTCGCCCATTTTCTCAAAATATTTTAAGGGAAAGGGTGTGATTAAAAATTGCTTTTAGACTAATGTGATATTACTCTATAGTATAGCAATTGGAAATTTTTCTCTATATTTAATAGCTTTCGAGTTAGCAAATGACCTTAAATTTGGCGGTCAAGGTCAAATTTGAATGCGGCAATGAATTCCCCACCTATAAACCACACTCATCAGATATCGCCTACTTGGCAGCTTTGAGTTATCGGCCATATTAACAGACTTTATGGACACCCTTCATATTTGTTCATGACGGGTCGGTATGAGTCTTTTGATATATTACATGCCAAATCTTAGCATTGAAAATAAATTTCCTATGGCACTATACAAAGGGTTGAATACGTTAAAACTAAACGATTTACATGTACAAATTCTCCAGCCAGGTGGTTGACAGGGCTACGCGGTCGTGAGGAGTTATAAAAATGACATCGCTTCATCATTCTTAATCGTTGTACAAACGATAGCTGTGAGAATGCCGCCAAAAATCGATAGATACTGGGAAGGATATATAAATGCACTTTCCGAAGCGAAGTGGTCCTATTTCATGATTATAAAACAATGTAAATCCAGGGGTCTCACCAATTCGAAGGTGCCAGTCAGGTGGCCGAGAGGGCTAGGGCGTAGGCTTTCTAGTTTTCGAGTCCACCTGGTCGTGGGTTCGAATCCCGCTGTGGGCATGGATGTTTGTGTTTGTTCCGGGCTGCGTACAGATATAACTTGTGTAAAAGGCGCAAGATGACCTTAATAGTTGACCCAAAAATTCTAATAAACCAACCAACCATATCGAAAGCAGGAATTTGTAACATACTAAATAAAAACAGAAAAACCGCAATACCAGCAACGTTGGACGAACCTGGGCCCTCAAGACAACGACCCACTCAAAGAAGAACACCGGAGGTTATAGTCAAAGTCAAGAGTCTCATATCTGTAGAAAATCCCAAATTGCACAGTCCAAAACAGTACGTAACATAATCTACAAAAATCTCCGACTGGTTAAGCGTCCAAAACCTGGTATGGGTGCATCAGGATGAAGCTGCGAGTCATACGTCCAAGTCAGTGGTCGCCCATTTGCGAACACTGGAACAGGAGACCGGCATACATTCAATTCCGTTAGAAGACATACTCATGAAATATCCAGACGCATCCCCCATTGATTTTTGCGGCTTTGGACTACTGAAAGGCGCTTTTGGAAGTACAGGACCCTGATGACATTGGACGGTCTATGGAATGCTTGTAAAGAGGGGTGGGCACAGATGGACCTAAATTGTCTGCAGCGAAGTCTTACTATGTGTCTTACGTGAGCGACCTTGGAGAGACGCGAGTGAGCGGACGAAGTGAGAGGGAAAGTGCGCGAAAGAAAGAGAGGCGGACAGTGTGTCTTTCGTGAGAGAAACATGAGAGCGAATTCAGTGCGGCGAGGTAAAGAGGTAGTACAGTGAGATCAGTCAGATTATTTTGTGTCAATCATGCTATCTGTCGTTTTCAGCTAATGGAAACTCCTTATGTAAAATTATTACAAACGAAGAAGAAAAATGGAACTGAAATTTTATTTTATTTTAGTTTTTTATATTATTTTATTTCTCCGCTTCAAGAAAACCTATCCAAAATCATCAAGCCATATTTGGAGTTTACCTGGGGCTTAACCCTCTTTATTTGTGGATAATTAATTAGGATAATAAACTTCCCCTTTTGAGAAGTCAAAACCGCCTTTGAAAAATTCCTGGAAACGGGCTTGATGCCACGCTACTCTATTCTAAATAAAGTTCTATTCTAAATAAATAATAAGCACTCTCCCCAGGGCATCCAATTCAAGTATTGACTTAATACTGAAGAAATGACTTTATTATATTATTATAATCAAATAGCACATTAATTTTTGCAAATTACTGTATTAGATGTGCCTTCAAAGCAATTTTTTAGAATCAGTTTTAATGAAGTTTTCAAGCACAAATTTAATTTTATTAACAATTTTTCAATTTCTATTTCATGTAATTAATTTTTAATTTCTATTCTCGGTAATTTAAAAGATGGTTATTCCTTTGATCCCACAGATATGGTCTTTTCTGTACGCAGGAAATCAAGTTTTCCTCGAGCATTATGGCATGCACCGCTTCGTTCGCGTCAAAAAAACGAACTGGTTTGTTCTCTTCGCGCCCGCCTCTTTGCTGCCTAAAGCTCTCGCCGCTAGGATTCGCTCACGTAAGACACCTTGAAATAATGCCCTTGATATTTTCGCTGCGATCCGCTTCGCTCCAAGTTGACTAACGTAACTATGTGTCTTACGTGAGCGATCTTGGAGAGACGCGAGCGAGCGGACGAATTGAGAGGGATAGTGAGCGAAGGAAAGAGAAGCGGACAGTGTGTCTTACGTGAGCGAAACATGAGCGCGAATTCAGTTCGGCGAGCTGAAGAGGTCGTATACTGAGATCAGTCAGATTATTTTGTGCCAGTCATTTGTGACTATCTGTCATTTTCTGCTAATGGAAACTCCTTATGTAAAAATTATTACAAACGAAGAAAAAAAAATGGAATTGTATTTTAATTTTTTATTTTATTTGAGTTCTTTATATTACTGTACATGTATTTTATTTTCTCCGAATCAAGAAAACCTATCCAAAATCACCAAGTTTGATAACCTATCACCAAGTTTGATCACCTATCAAAAATGCAAAAATTTGAAGTTTAGCTGGGGCTTAACCCTCTTTATTTGTGAAGATTTAATTAAGATAAATAAACCTCCCCTTTGAGAAGTCAAAACCGCCTTTGAAAAATTCCTGGAAACGGGCTTGATGCCACGCTACTCTATTCTAAATAAACCATTAAGGAATGACATAACCAAGTACCGAAATGTTAAACTAAACCATTCGCGGAACTATATTTTTAAACCGCCCTATGTTATCATTGGAAATTTCTAATGGACTATAATGATACCATTAAATCACGTACCTTTGAAATAATTTCAACTTTCTTTAATATTACGTTATATTAATTCATGACACATCATTCCAAGTCGTTTGATATATTACATGCCATATTTTAGCATTGAAAGTTCCAATGAACCATAATGGTTCCACTAAACCACGTTCCTTGAAACCAATTTGGACTATCATTAATTTTACGTTATATTCATTCATGAAACATCATTCCAAGTCGTTTGATATATTACATGTCATATTTTAGAATTAAAAGTTCCAATGAGCCATAATGGTTCCACTAAACTAGGTTCCTTGAAAACAATTTCGACTACCATTAATTTTACTTCATATTCATTCTTGACATATCATTCCAAGTCGTTTGATATATTACATGCCATATTTTAGCACTGAAAATTTTTGAGGGTGTCATAAGGGTACTATTAGAGCACGTGTCATTGTTTCGATTTCAACCATTTTCAAAATGGTTCATTCCCGTAACCTTATTTATTAATTGACGAAAATAGTAATTTATATCCGCTTCTATGTCGTCATTACGATTTGTTTGATATATTACTTAATACGCAGTGGCTACGTACAGTGCAACCTTGTACCCCTTCCGTTCACTACAAAGGAAGTGGCAAGCTGTACCGCCATCTACCAACAGAATCAGATGCTAAACTAACTCAAATATCGAAACAAGCAACATGGCGGATTCCCATCGCGTAGTGGAGAAATGGAACGATTTAAACAAGTTTATCTTAGTTTCGAGCAGCAAATATGGGATAGAATGAACATTGTTAACGGCGCCGATCATCTGCAAGTCAAGAAAAGCTACATTTCCTTCAAATTTACTAGATCTGTATATCGGTCACAGCGCGTAAATGTCCCTCCCCCCCTCAAGCATTCTCTTCTCCTGTTAACTGAAGTTAGCTCTAAACGCTTCGCTGTCTTCATTTTGACTCTATTGCAATTTATTCCATGTAATAGATGAAGGAGGTTCTTCTGTTTCTGATTTAATTTTAGTGAAAATTAGTCAGGGTCCCTATCAATGTTTTGAGCTGCAGATAACATCCTTGATTTTTTTTTTAATTCTAAATAATGGATTTATAATTATTATTATTATAACTATTCATGTAGTCAAAAGGTAATAGATTCATTATTATTATAAAAATTCTTATTTTTATTATAAATATTCATTTCTTGAATGATAGTTCTTTACAAGTCATTTTATAGTTAAAATTTAGAATGTTACGATTTCTTCAAAATAAAATTTAAAATATTAAAAAATTTAATTTTTTTATAATTTTTATTTAGTTTCATACTTCCAAATATAAATGCCAAATAAATTATTATAGGAAAAATAAAAATCAAATAAGTTATTACAAAATCCACTTAATATTCACTGGACGTGTTTGGATTTCCAATAGATGAATTTTACGGTGCGGTTCTTCGTTCTTCTTATAGAAAATATTTGCTTATAAACATTTAACAATGATTAATTCAAAGAAACTTATTAAATTTCTATAACTGGGGATGAGAGAAGATAACTCTCGAAAACGTTCTATTAATTATACTTAAGTTTGTTTTATAAATTTTAAATTTCTTTTACTGTGCCATAAAAGTGACTATCATCTTATTACTGAAGCTGTCTTTGGACATTAAAACGGTTGGATGACCAGCTATTCTATTAATTTCTTTGTTTTCACCAGTGGACATCCTGCATTTGATCTAATGTGGACATCCCAATATTAATACGCAAAAGAACAAAGTATTGCATCCTAAAATTTATGTTGGAAATCCAAAGACGTCCAGTGAATATTAAGTGGGTTTTGTTATAATTTATTTTATTTTTATTTTTACTATAATAATTTATTTGGCATTTATATTTAGAAGTATCAAACAAAATAATAATTATAAAAAAATTTAAAAAATTTTATATGAAGAAATTGTAAAATTCTTAATTTTAACTGTAAAATGACAAGTAATAACAACTATTATTCAATAAATGAATATTTATAACAAAAATAAGAATTTTTTATAATAATAATGAATCTATTACCTTTTGACCAAATGAATAATTATAATAATTACAAATCCATTACTTAGAATAAAAAAATTAAAAAATCAAGGCTGTTAATGTTAATCTGATTCTCAAAACAGTGCTGGAGGCCCTGAATAGTTTTCACTAAAATTACATCAGAAACAGATGAACCTCCTTTATCTAATCTTGATTACATGAAATAAATTGCAGTAGAGTCAAAATTTAGATAGCGAAGCGATTAGAGCTAACTCGAGTTAACAGGAGCGTAGCCTACGACAAGAGAAGAGAATGCTTGAGGGGAGAGGGTATCTACGCGTAGTGACCGATATATAGATCTAGTAAATTTGAAGTAAATGTAGTTTTTCTTGATTTGCAGATGATCGGCGCAATTAACAATATTCATTCTATCCCATATTAGCTGCTTGAAGCTAAGATAAAATTGTTTAAAACGTTGCATTTTTCCACTAAGCGATGGGAATCTGCCATATTGCTTGTTTCGAAATTTGAGATAGTTTGGAATCTGAATCTGTTAGTAGATGGCGGTACATGTTGTCGCTTCCTTTGTAGTGAACGGAAGGCGTACAAGGTTGCACTGTACGTAGCCACTGCCTACTTAATATATCTCTCCATTGAAAATTGCTAGGAGGGGTCGTAAAGGTACCATTTGTGCACATGCTATTGAACAAAATTAGATATTATTTGTGATCGGTTCGTGTCATGTACCATGTTCATCGACTGACGAAAATAATAATGAATAACCGCATCTATCTCGTCATTACGATTTGTTTGATATATTACTCAATATATCTTCCCATTGAAAATTGCTAGGCGGGAAAATAGAGGTACTATTTGTGCGCGTGCCAATGAACCGATTTAGATAATATTTGTAACGGGTTCGTGCCATGAACTATATTCATAGACTGACGAAAACAGTTTTTGAAAATCTTTCATAGCCTGGGAGGAATTTGAGTTACAGACAGACAGACACGTTTCCCCACACTGATAACATAAAGCACCTTTCGGTACTAAATAAAGTTCTATCTTCTATATATATAATAAAATAGTAGCGAGGCGAAAAATTTACATTAAATTTTTTTGAGAAAAAGTGATTGCTACGTGAATCATATACGATACTGAAGCTCAAAAAACAGTTTTTAGAATTTTTGTGTGGTTATAAACGATACAGAAGCCCGAACAATTGTTTTAGGATTTTTGTCTGTTTGTCTGTATCTCTATTTATATGTTAGAGGTTGGCGCCAAAACTACTGAAGGGATTTAGTTGAAATTTGCTGTGAAGGTTATTTGGTCCCTGAGTCAACATATAGGATATTTTTTTCTGCGGGAAAAAGTCTCATTCCCACGGGAAAAAACAACTGGTTCCAGCAAAAATATAATGTCAACAGATGTCATAACGAGTAAATCGCACGAATCTATATATAAGGAGAATAATTGCCAACAGATGTCGCCAAATTTGTGAGCGGAGCTTATTTCGAGTTCTTCGAGTACAACCACAGAGTGTTATTTCTTTACTCTGTGAGTACAACCAAGTTTGTGTATATTAATTGACAACTTGGTTCAACTGTATATCGCTTGCTCTCGCCTCACCAACCCTGACTCTATTTATTTTGGCTCCCGAAGTTAAAACAACGAACGTAAAAACATAAATTGGTTTGGCGGAATGATACATTCGCACAGGCCGATCTAGAGATAATGATATGGATTCAAAAAAGAAATTTATTTTCAACAAGAGGAAAAGCTGTTCATGTCGTTTACATTGTGTTTGGGGTGACGAAATGAATGCTTCTGCCATTTCTTCATTTTTTCCAAAAAAAATTAACTTTTCTAAAAAGGCTTAGCTCATTTCCATAAAAAATGCGTCAATGCATAGTTTAGAACCCCTCTAAGTGTGAATTACTTTAAAAAATAAAGAAAACAAATTGATAAGGGGGGAGGAGATGGATGGATTTTCAGCCTGCACCTCCCCTTTTATCCAGTAGACTAGCTGTTTGGGATGAAAGGATGATAGTGAAATAAACAAACACAAACATCCATGCCCTCGGCGAGATTCGAACCCGCGACTCGCTGGTTACGAGAGCGGCAAGACCAGCGCCTCAACGCTCTTGGCCACTGAGCCGGCAGGGAGGAGATAGTAACTCCAAAACGGCTCATCACAGCCAAACAAGTCATATATAAAAAAACTTTGCCTTAATGAGAAGAGTACGTACATGTCGAGTTTATTGAGTTTGGTTCGCTGGTTTGAACGCTACAGCCAAAAAAATTAATATCTTGAAAAAGACTTACACAATTGACATAAAATATAAGCTAACGCACAATTTATGTATGTATAATTATACATAATTAAATTTTAAGTATGTATAATTTTTATTTGGTTCTGCTATTTGCCGTTTCAGAAGAGTTAGCTGCCCAAAATTGGTCACATACATATGTAAATACGTACATAGGTACAGACGGAAGATTTTTTTCAAAAATTCAACATATCTTTTCGAATCATGAGTTTTGAAATAGATTTCAGCAAAAAAAAAACAAACAAAAAAAACTGATTTTCTGAAATGAACACAGGGGCCTTCACTCTTAGAGACTGGTAGGCCAATACTGCAACTTTTTCATAATTTTTGGCCTTCACATTAATTCTAATAATTCAACCATGATATATATCGTAATTTAATTTTTCCTTCCTGATTTCGATTTATTTGGGGCAGTGTCTTAATATAAAATGGAAATGCCCCTCACTGACTCATCACGAAATCTCGGGAAATAAGAAATCTATACTTGCAGACGATTTTATCTATTTCGACTTTAAGGCGGACGAAGTCGCGGGCAACAGCTAGTTCTAAATAAATAATACACATTCTCCCCAGGTCATCCAAATCAAGTATTGACCTAATATTGAACAATTATGTGCCTTCAAAGCAATTTTTTAGAATCAATTTTAATGAAGTTTTTCAAGCACATATTTAATCTTATTAACAATTTTTCAATTTCTATTTCACGTAATTAATTTTTTAATTTTCATTCTCGGTAGTTTAAAAGATGGTTATGTTAATCTTTATTCCTTTGATCCCACAGATATGGTCTTTTCTGTACGCAGGAAATCAAGTTTTCCTCGACCATTATGGCATGCACCGCTTCGTTCGCGTGAAAAAAACAAACATGTTTGTTCTCTTCACGCCCGCCTCTTTGCCGCCTCAAACTCTCGCCGCTAGGATTCTCTGACATAAGACACTCTCACAGAAATAATGCATTTGATATTTTCGCTGCGATCCGCTTTGCTCCAGGTTCGCTCACATAAGACACAGCGTATGACACAGTGTTATTGAATGGAAATTGCGATGCACAGCCATAGATCGACACCTTGGGCACCAGAAAGAAAATCACTTTGGGCGGGATTTCTCATAGACTTATGACGCTAGCAAATCGTTTAGTTGTAATGTACTCAATCCTCTGTAGTGGTATCATTAGCACAGGTACCTCTGAATCGAAATCTTCGAACTGATTAGTTACTCTTAGATATTCGTTCATGACAAGTCGTTACAAATTGCTTGATATATTATATGATATAACATGACATTGTAAAATTCCAGTAGTACCATAATGGTATTATTAAAGCATGTACTACTGAAATAATTTCACTATAAGGTCAAGTTAGAAGTGTCATAAAATTCATGGATACATATTTTATTCTCATAGACGATAATGCACGTCCGGCTCTGATGCAGGAGGATTTTCCCCAAAGTGAGGAAATTCAACATATGAACTCGATTGAGCAAGCATGAGAGAAAATGTACATAATATCCTTATATTCGCTCTTTTTTGTCATTTCCAGTTGTTTGATGTACTACTTGCTATATCTTATCATTGAATATGTTAGTGGGGGGTCATAAGGGTACCATTCGAACACGTGCCATTCAATTGATTACGACCATCTTAAAAAATGGTTCATGTACGGAACCATATTTATCGATTGGCGAAAAAAGTAATTAATAACGCAATGTTCGCTTATAGCTTATAGTTATGAGCTGTTTGATGTATTACTTTTTATATCTTAGCATTGAAAAGATCTAGGGGATGTCAGAATGGTACCATTTGTGCACGTGCTATTGAACTGATTCGATCATCTTTGTGAGTGGTTCGTGTCGTTAACCATATTAATCGATTGGCGAAAACATATTTTGAAGAT
Source organism: Rhysida immarginata (assembly GCA_023313115.1). Taxonomy (NCBI): domain Eukaryota; kingdom Metazoa; phylum Arthropoda; class Chilopoda; order Scolopendromorpha; family Scolopendridae; genus Rhysida; species Rhysida immarginata. Next base: position 1,636,689 of record JAHWFO010083058.1, on the reverse strand, counting down.
ATTGATACGGACGGACAGACATACAGACATAAAGACAGACAGACACGTCCCCCCCCCCCCCTCAGTAATATCATAAAGCATTTTTCGGTACTTCATAAACCATTAAGGAATGACATAACCGAAAACAATCACCCTTAAAATGAAATTAAAACTTCAGAATTTTTTGTTTTTTAATGCTGCTTTATCTAAACAATATAAAACACCAAAGTAAAATTACAAATCTGATTGTAGAGTCAAGGAATTACGTTCAGAGTTAATCCGCCATTAATGTACCGAAGGGCTAAATTAATCGCTGTCACATAAATTATTTGAAATATATTTTCAAAATTTTTGAATTGCCTTTGAAAATCTTAAAACAGTTTCCAGTGACATAAATTCGATCCCTACTGCATTTTATAACTGTTCTTATACTGGGTGATAAAGAAAGCAATACCATGATCAGAAAGGTAGATCAAGATGGAAATACCATGCACAATTTGTAGCGTGGAACAATATTTTTCCTATAAACATGGGTCCGGAAATGCATCCTTACAGAGATAATGCAACTTGTACGAAGTAGGAATAGATGTGCGTTACACAGACAGCAATGATAGGGTCCATGTAAATTAGGATCTAAACATGTAAATTGGGAGAGGAGGCCCTGTGCCATGGCCACCCCGGTCTCCTGACTTGAAACCCCTGGACTTCTTTTTATGGGGCCACATCAAGAAGTTGGTGTATGCCACACAAATCGACAAAAGCGATCACCTTGTAGCTAAAATTGTTACAGCGTGTGGAGAAGTCAGTGATTCTCTGGTCATCTTCACCAGAGTTCGCGAGAATCTCGTCCGCAGACTAAACACCTGCATCAAAGCTCAGGGTCCGCATATTGAACACCTACTGTAATGTCATTTCTAACTCGTGCAAGTTGCATTATCTCTGTAAGGATGCATTTCCGGACCCATGTTTATAGGAAAAATTTTGTTCCCTGATACAAACTGTACATGGTATTTCATTCTTGATCTACCTTTCTGAATCATCCTGTATATTCATTCATAGAAAGTTGCTACTTGTTGTTTTTCATATGTTACATGCCATATCTTGTCATGGAAAATTTCTAATGGTATTTATAATGAAACCATGAGCACAGGCACTACTTAATCAAATTTGACCATCTTCAAACATATCAATTGCTCGTATAAAGAGTGATTCTGAAAAAGAATGTATAACTGTAACAATGACAGAGGTGACAAGAATGAACATTTTCTTTTAATACAAGGTGGGGACGCAAGTAAATTGTTTAGGAGCTATCACGTTTTATGTGCAAAACACTTTATATTAATGACAATAATACAGTTTCGTGTACATCATATGCGCCCTCTGGTTTAGACGCCAATCAAAAGAGACAGCAAAAGCTGTAAACATTACGTACAATAACGACGCCAGTTCAAAGCAAATGTTCGAAGTGACGACCATCTTTGGTAAGACATAGCTGACACCGCCGACGTAAATATTCTCGTACCCGATTCTGCCCAACTGTAATGTTCCATTTTCTGTTGGTGATTAGCAGCGATCTCAGTGCAGTAACTGTAGCAATGCACGTGCAATAAACAGTGGAATCGTCCACAGGAACGTGATAATTCAAGCAATAAACATCTTTTCCACCTTGCAACAGTGGAAACGTCCGCAGGCACGTGATAATTCAAGCAATAAACACAAAACGTCATAGCTTCTTAACAATATACTTGCGACCCACATTGTATTAAAACAAAATTTTCATTCTGTTCACTTCTGTCATTCGTTACAGTTTTACATGCTTTTTCAGAATCACGCTGTATATACTGTATATGCCATATTTCGCATTGAAAATTTCCAAATAGTACCACAATAGTATCAATAGCAGAGGTACCGCTGGATAAAATCGTTCATTTTCGAACTTATTAATGACACTTGTATATTCGTGGATGGATATCATTATAATATTTTTAACATTGAAATTTTATAACTGCACCATAATGGTGTCATTAGAAAATGTACCACTGAAGCCAATTCAATCTTATTCGAGCTTTGTAATTATTTTTATCATTATTATTATTATTATTATTATTATTATTATTATTACAAGCAATGCAACCGGAGTTAACAAACAAAAAAGAAAGGCACAAAATAAAACAACAGCAATGGGGATAACATAACCCAGAGTCAAAGAACAAAGTAACAAAAAATAATACAATCTAATACTATAATTCTCTTATACGTCTGTCCGTCCGAGGCCAACAAGGAAAGTTACAACAACCCATCCGAAGCCAGGGATTATTGTGGCAAGACAATATTCCGTCATTGTTATTTAATGTTCTATATATATAACAAGAACAGGTAATTCCGTCACGAACAATCAAATGACAGCGGAACGCAGTGTGCGTTGGTAGGCCTAGATTATTTTATTTTTAACAATTAACACAAGCAATCTACTGTAATAACTTTTAAAGTAATTGTTTGCAAAGAAATTTCAAGGTGCACGTGCTTGTTTGTTGAAACGTCTTAGGACAAACTTCGTCAAAGAGGTTCCATGATATCCAACCTCTTTGTAAAATACGATTAGTCCATAATGTAAATGAACTATTCGCATTCTGGGAAAGCAGTAGGTAAAGATTTGTTTTAAAAAGTTCACTTGATGTACTTTTTACATGTGTAATCTAGGCCTACCAACGCACACTGCGTCCCGGTGTCATTTGATTGTTCAATGCAGTATTGTAAGTAAACGGAGCTGCGGGGACCCTATGTTCATATGACAAAAAATACTTCTAAGGATCTCTTCTAAACCAGGAATAATCGATATTAAACCATGAATATCGATTTTAATCAATAATTATTATTTTTCGAAATCTGAGCTCAAGTACGCAAACAGTTCATCAGAATCGGAATTAAAATGCAGATTTGTACAAAAGACAAACACACAAACCCACAAACCCAAAAACAAACATCCTTTTTTATATACAAGCAGATGTAACCGGCGTTGCCTGGGATAATTACACTTGTAGGTAAACAGAACAATCTCCGAAAAATGTATTATAACTCCCAATTGGTTAAATAATAACTCAATCAATACATCACAGGAAAAAGACTATCCATTCTACGAAAAATACGAAAAACTGGAAATCTAGGTGATATATCGGGATTTTATCTAAACTCTTTTTGATTTGCCTCACCACTGCAGAGCATTACCAGATACTTTAGACTCAAGTTTTTCTTGCCTTTGACGTACATAGAAGCTCTTACTCTATTCGAAACTCCCGTTGTTCATATTTTTCAAATGCCCGTACAGCTTTTTCTGGTATAGTTGCAAGGTTTCTCGGACCCATACCCGTTTTTCCTCTTTCATTTCCAGACACATAAATTTTTGCCAGTCGTCTGGACATCTGATACGGAGCTCAAGGGAGACACGCGTGTCTCCTTTGCTTCATCATTAGACGCTGCCCCTTTTATATCCTGTCACTACATCATCATTTTATGCTCATAATTAATAACTAGCAGAGGACCCGGCGTTGCCCGGGATAATTACCCTTGTAGGTAAACAGAACAACCTCAAAAAGCTAAATTTAACCTCTAAATTGGTTAAATAATAACTCAATCACTACAATATAGAGCGAAGGGACGATCCATTCTACGAAAAATACGATAAATAGGAATGCCAGATGGTATACCGGGACTTTATCTAAACTCTTCTTGAATTGTCTCACCACTGCGGAGCATTACCAGATACTTTAGACTTAAGTTTTTCTTGCCTTTGACGTACATAGAAGTTATTGCTCTATTCGAAACTCCCATTGTTCAAATGTTTAAATGCCCGTATAGCATTTTCTGTTTTAATTGCAGAGTTTCTCTTACCAGTACTCGTTCTTTCTCTTTCCTTTCCAGACACATAAAATTTTGCCAGTCGTCTGGACGTCTGATAAGGAGCTCAAGGGAGACACGCGTGACTCCTTTGCGTCATCAATAAACGCTGCCTTATTAATGTTCTGTCACTGCATCATCATTTTATGCTCAATATTAATAATTCTTGGAAACGAACTTTCAGCATCTCAGTTTCCAAAATATACATGTTCCCACAGAATATAGTTAAAATGTATTTTTATTGAAATGTTTGGATCCGCTATGCTACCAAATAAGCTAGGTGATAATCCCAGCGTGGCTATGTTTTTTGATTAAATTTTGCAATATCTTAAAAATAACCACATGAAAACGCATAGAATTAATAGAATAAAAATTCTAAATGAAAATTCGAAAAAAAACTTTTAAAGGTTCACAATGGATGGACCTCTCCAAGGATGCCATTACTAGTCTAAATAATTTCTTACTCACGTAATCTTACTTTAGATGTACACATGACATTGTTGCAATTCCCACTCTTCTCTCGATGTCTTGAAGCAAAACTCGGCCATTCATCACTTTGTGTAATCTAGCGGTCGCCTATTCTGCTATTTACTTGCTTGCCATTTGCTCAGTACAGCACTCAATTAGAAGTGGATCCTATGTCGTCTTTCCACTCTTTCTCAATAGTCTGCAAACTCTCCATTATCTCCAGTTACCGATCATTTATAAAGATTTCAAGAAATTGTTAAGTACTAAGAACTCTCTTTTCTTAGAAAAGCCTGAATAACAGGAATTCTATGCATTGTTAAAAATTGAAACTTAGCTATATTGCACAAACTTAACCTTGCATTCTTGATAATAAGATATACAGGGTGTTTTTGAATTGAGTACAGATTTTTTGGGAGATGATAGAAGAGGTCCTTAGGAATATTTTTTGTCATATGAACATGGGGTTCCCGCAGCTCCGTTTACTTACAATACTGCATTGAACAATCAAATGACACAGGGACGCAGTGTGCGTTGGCAGGCCTAGATTATTTTATTTTTAACAATTAACACAAGCAATCTACTGTAATAACTTTTAAAGTAATTGTTTGCAAAGAAATTTCGAGGTGGACGTGCTTGTTTGTTGAAACGTCTTAGGACAAACTTCGTCAAGGAGGTTCCATGGTATCCAACCCCTTTGTAAAATACGATTAGTCCATAATGTAAATGAACTAATCGCATTCTGGGAAAGCAGTAGGTAAGGATTTGTTTTAAAAAGTTCACTTGATGTACTTTTTACATGTGTAATCTAGGCCTACCAACGCACACGGCGTCCCGGTGTCATTTGATGTTCAATGCAGTATTGTAAGTAAACGGAGCTGCGGGGACCCCATGTTCATATGACAAAATATACTTCTAAGGATCTCTTCTAAACCAGGAATAATCGATATTAAACCATGAATATCGATTTTAATCAATAATTATTATTTTTCGAAATCTGAGCTCAAGTACGCAAACACTTCCTCAGAATCGGAATAAAAATGCAGATTTGTACAAAAGACAAACGCACAAACCCACAAACCCAAAAACAAACATCCTTTTTTATATACAAGCAGATGTAACCGGCGTTGCCTGGGATAATTACACTTGTAGGTAAACAGAACAATCTCAAAAAATTGTATTATAACTCCCAATTGGTTAAATAAAAACTCAATCAATACACCACAGGAAAAAGACTATCCATTCTACGAAAAATACGAAAAACTGGAAATCTAGGTGATATATCGGGATTTTATCTAAACTCTTCTTGATTTGCCTCACCACTGCAGAGCATTACCTGATACTTTAGACTCAAGTTTTTCTTGCCTTTGACGTACATAGAAGGTCTTACTCTATTCGAAACTCCCGTTGTTCATATTTTTCAAATGCCCGTACAGCTTTTTCTGTTATAGTTGCTAGGTTTCTCGGACCCATACCCGTTTTTCCTTTTTCATTTCCAGACACATAAATTTTTGCCAGTCGTCTGGACATCTGATACGGAGCTCAAGAGAGACACGCGTGTCTCCTTTGCTTCATCATTAGACGCTGCCTTATTTATATCCTGTCACTACATCATCATTTTATGCTCATAATTAATAAATAGCAGAGGACCCGGCGTTGCCCGGGATAATTACGCTTGTAGGTAAACAGAACAACCTCAAAAAGCTAAATTAAATCTCCAAATTGGTTAAATAATAACCCAATCACTACAATATAGAGCGAAGGGACGATCCATTCTAAGAAAAATCCGAAAGACAGGAATTTACCTCTTCATTGAAAAAATCCATTCTAGGTGATATAGCGGGACTTGATTTACCGAAAAAAAATTTTTAAAGGCTCACAATGGACGCACCTCTCCAAGGATGCCTTCTAGTCTAAATAATTTTTTACTCACGTAATCTTACTTTAGATGTACACTTGATGTTGTTGCAATTTTCATTTCTTCTTTCGATGTCTTGAGCAAAAATTGGCCATTCATCTCTTTGTGTAGTCTAGCGGTCGCCGATTCTTCTATTTACTTGCTTACCATTTGCTCAATACAGCACGGAGCTAAAGGAGTGCTTCCTCTATCGTCTTTCACTCTTTCTCGATAGTCTGCTAACTCATTATCTCCAGTTACTGATCATTTTTAAAGATTTTCAAGAAATTGTTACGTACTAAGAATTCTCTTTTCTAAGTAAAGCCTGACTAACAGGAATTCTATACATTGAATTCTATATTGCACAAACTTTGCCTTGTATTGTTGTTCATGAGACATATATTGTTGATCCTTGCATTGTATTGGTGCATTGCGTGTTGACACCGTTGTTGATACCTACTGTTGCACAAACTTTTATTTGCATTGTTGGTCATGAGATATATATTGTTGGTCCGTGCAGAGTGTTTGTGAATTGCGTGTTGATACCATTGTTGATACTTATTGTTGCAAAAACTTTGTCTTGCATTGTTGGTCATGAGATATTTCTCATTAATATACCCTGCCATAACCATGAATATCGATTTTTTATCAATAATTATTATTATTTCGAAATTTCAGGTAGACAGGACCTTCCTCATGCTTTGAAGGTTATGTATGCGTAATTTTATCAAGATCGGAATAAAACTGTAGATTTGTATAAAAAACAAACAAACAAACAAACATCCTTCTTTATATATATAGAAAGACTAGCAGAGGTACCCGGCTTTGCCCGGGTTAATTGCTCCTGTAGGTAAACAGAACAACCTCGAAAAATTAAATTATAACTCCCAATTGGTTAAATAATAACTCAATCAATACAACACAAAGCAAAGGGCCTATACATTCTCTGAAAAATACGAAAAACAGGTATGCTAGGTGATATACCGGGACCAGATACTTTAGACTCGTATTTCTTGCTCTTGACGTAGAAGCTCTTGCTCTATTCGAAACTCCCGTTGATCATTTGTTTCAAATGCCCGTATAGCTTTTTCTATTTTAGCTCCATTACTATAATTTTAGAATTTCTGTGACCAATACTCGTTCTTTCTCTTTCCTTTCCAGGCACATAAGTTTTTGCCAGTCGTCTGGACGTTTGATAGAGAGCTAAAGGAGTGTCACTGTATTATTGGAAAGAGTGGAAAGACGACTGAGGAAGCACTCTTTTAGATCCGTGCTGTATTGAGCAAATGGTAAGCTAGTAAATAGAAAAAAATTCGCGACCGCTAGAGTACACAAAGTTATGAATGGCCAAAATTTGCTTCTAGACATCGATAGAAGAGTGGGAATTGCAGCTACGTCAAATGTACATCTAAAGTAAGATTACGTGAGTAAAAAATTATGTAGTCTAGCAGTGGCATCCTTGGAGACGTCCATCCATTTTGAGCATTTAAAAATTTTTTTTCGAATTTTCATTAGGAAGTTTTACTGTATCAATTCTAAGCGTTTTCATGCAAAATTTAATCAAAAAACATAACCATGCCGGGATTATCACCTAGCTTATTGGGTAGCATAGCGGATCCAAACATTTCATAAAAATACATTTTGACTATATTCTGTGTGAATGTGAATATTTTGGAAACTGAGATGCTGAAAATGCGATGATTGAACGTTTTTTTCCAAGAGTTATTAATAATGAGCATAAAATGACAGACATAAATAAGGCAGCGTCAATTGAGGAGGAAAAGGCGTTACACGTGTATAGTTTTCGTTTCTTAAAATAAATTTTTCAACAATGTTACATCAGAAATAGCTTTACATCATCAAATTTATTATTGAAAAAATTAAAACATCATTTGCCTCTTGAAAATGATGAAAAATTGCAACGATTGTCGAGTCAGCGGGAAATATCAACTGCTTCACGTAACACAGAGACATCAGACCAGCGTAACGCTCGACTCAGTGACATGCGGCAAGGAGCGACAACATCAAGAGATGCAGAGATGTCAGACCAGCGAGACGCTCGACTCACTGGTATGCGGGAAAGAGCGAAATCATCAAGAGCTGCAGAGACATCAGATCAGTGTGAAGCTCGACTCAGTGATATGAGGGCCAGAGCTACCACATCATGAGCTGCAGAGACATCAGAACAACGTGAGGTTCGGCTACAGGGTCTTTAAGAGAGAGCCAGAACGTCAAGAAGAAAAACCCACATTACTTTATTTCTGGAAGGATTCCATTATGATCCGCACAAGGACTATGCGCGACATCCAAGTGTAACAATCGGTAAATTGGAAAATACATGCAATTACTGTCAAGCCATGAAATTTAAACCCGAGCCTCCTGGAATGTGCTGCAGAACTGGGAAGGTTAAACTAACGAAGTTAAAATCACCAACACACAAACTTCGGTGTTATATGTCAGGTGATAGGTTGGATTCAAAGCATTTCCTCAAGAACATAGGAAAGTGCAGCTCAAGTATCCACATGACGTCTTTCGGTGCCACATCAATAGTTGATCAGCCCGGTGGTGCAACGACTTCACAGTGCAAGGTCAAATTTATCACAGAGCGGGTTCATTGCTACCTTTATCCGATCAGACCCATAAATTCCTACAACTCTATTTTATTGGAGACGAACAACTGCAAGTCGGTTAATGATGTGAAACCATCCCTGGGACGAGGCATCAGATTGTGTTGAAGCTATAAAGCTATAAACCAATAGAAGCTCAGTTCGGAAGAATATATCCACCTATAGGAAGCTGTCTCGAATGATGGTAACTTGCAAGACCTAGGGCCATTGGTCATCCTACCAACAACGCTCAATTGAACGTTCAGGAAGCCCCAGACACATGCACGAAGATACTTAAGAGGTGATGACATATGTGAGAAATTGTGGAAGACCGGATTTATTCATCACTTTCACATGCAATCCGGCTTTAGCAGAGATACGAGAAATGCTCATAAACTGCCAAGCATCCAGCGACCGCCACGATTTAATAGCTAGAGTATTCAGACAGAAGCAAGTGAAATTAATTGACGTAATAACAAAAGGCCATGTGTTCGGAGTTGCTCGTTGCTGGATGTATACAATTGAATATCAAAAGCGAGGACTCCCACACGCATACAATCTGATCTGACTGAAAGAAAAAATTCAACCTATACAAATCGATGATGTTATACGTGCTGAGATTCCCAACCCAATTGAGGATCCCACTATTTAAGAAATAGATACTAAAAGCATGATCCATGTACCATATGGATATCTCAATCCTAATTCACCATGTATGAAGAACGGAAATTGCAGCAAGAAATATCCAAGAGAATTAATTTTTGATACGATAACTGGAGAAGACGGTTATCCTCGATACAGACGGCGTCAGCCTGAAAACGGTGGTTTCATTGCGAAACTTTAAATTCGCTGCAGCAAAATAGAAGTAAACAACAGACCAAAATTTTTCAGGCCCATATTAACGTAGAATACTGCAATAGCGTGAAATGCATAAAATATGTTTGTGTAAATATATAAACAAAGGCAGTGACATGGCTGTTTACGGAATCACCAAAGAAAATACACAAACAACGAAGTGATGCAGTTCCAGTTATTTATTTATTTATTTATTTATTTAAAAAGGGTTGAACACTTACAATAAACCCTCTCCTGAACCTGTATGGCCAGCGGGCCGACATGTTTGGTCTCTGGAGGGGGTGCTAAATTACACTTAAAATTATATTAAAGAATATAGCATGGGTTACAGAGATATTAGGGCAAAAAGGAAAAAAAAGACAAAAAAATATTTTATAACTATTATTATAGTTTTTCTGGAGGAAAGGTGTTAAAATAGGATTCCAGCAAGAAAATATATGTAGGGAAAAGAATTATTAGAGGAAAATAAAGGGGCAAATAAAGGGCTATTATAAGTAGTAAAAAAAAAGTTTAAAAGATGTTAGTGGGTATATTGTTAGTTAGAAGTAAGTATTTTAATAGTTTTTTAAATGCTGAGCTCGTAGGGGGTGTGCGGATCCGCTTAGGTAAACTGCCCCACCATTTAATTCCTACATAAGAGATGCAGTGGCGTTGATAATTATTTTTAGTAAAGGGAAGACTAATTAGGTTTCATGATCGGGTGGAATATGAGTGTAGAGTACACTGGTAAGATATTTCAAGGTGTGGGGAGAATTAGTTGATTATTTAGAATTTTGTAGACAACTGTACAGAGTTGAATAATGTAAATCTGGTAGATGGTCAGAATGCCTAATAGTTCAAACTGATGAGAAATACAGTTGGGTATTTTAATGTTAAGCAGGGTTCTTAAGAACCATTTTTGTAGGCGGTAAAGGCGTAAAAGATTAGAATTTGTAGTGGAACCCCAAAATTGTACACCATAGCAGAGGGCTGAAAGTATTAGTGAGTTATAAAGGAGGATCAGTATAAGAGAGGGAAGAAAGCGCAGATGAGAAATCATTTCGTCTTTTGTTAAGTTTTTGTTAGCAAAGTATTGATATGCAAGTTCCAAGAAAGATCATGCGTTAAATGTATTCCTAAATATTTAAATGTGCTTGCAACTGACAATAGGTGTGAGTTATAGAAAATGGGCAGGACATTAGGAACACATAGTTTGTTACGTTGAAAGAATAGCATATATTTAGTTTTATTAAGGTTTAGGTTAAGCAGGTTAACTGAATTCCAGTGACCTAAGATTCATATAAGGTTTGTTTAATATTAATGGATAAATTATCAATATTTGGATCAGCGAATATTAAAGTTGCATCGTCAGCATATAAGATTAAATTTGAAGAGGACAATGTTAAATTAGGTCGGTACAATGGTCAGTTTGGAGGATTTTGGAATTTCCAATACATGAACGGCATCCTGTAGTTGTTCATTCCAGTGTTCATCTAGAAAATGGACAGAGGGTTTACTTTACAACTGATAGCGCTCGGAGAATAGACGAACAGCCACCAAATGCAACTTCGACAGCATTCTTTCAACTATGTCAACAAGTTCCTTTTGCAAGAACGTTGCTCTATCCTGAGGTTCCACGATACTATACATGAAATGCATGTAGAAAAGTCTTCTGTAAAAGAAGAAAAGGGAAGGCAGAGACCAAACAAGATGCCGTGTCCAGTGACGCCTTGGGTCGAGTTTACACAGTTCAACCCAACAATGCTGAATGCTTTTTCCTTCGAATATTACTTCATACAATTCGAGGCCCGACTTCTTTCGCTGCTTTGAGAACTGTAAACGGCCAGGAATGACACACAATTCGAGAGGCCTGTCAAAAGCTTGGTTTACTTGAAGACGACCTACAATGGATTCTACAGTGAGGGAAGCAGAATTAATTTCTTCCCCAGACCAAATCAGAGCCCCTTTTGCAATGATACTAACAACCTGCAGTCCATCACAATCCAACAGTTTATGGGAGAAGTATCGGGAAGCCATGGGTGAAGACATACTGGCAACACCTCGGAGAAAAAACTTGACCATGGAGTTGATGTTCTCAATTGAAATTTCTAATAAAGCGCTGATAATTCTTGAAGACAAATATATGACTATGAACAATAAGCCATTGGATCAGTTATGCCTGAAGTCTCCAGTAAGAGATAATACAAAGATGCTAAATGCGGAATATATAGAGAAAAAACTATAACATTCAACAATTACATGAATATATAAAGCCAAAAAACCGTTGCTAAATCAAGATCAAAGAAAATCATATGACATCATCATGGATCACATCAGAAAGGGACAAGGTGGGATAATTTTTCTCGGTGCTCCTGGAGGCACAGGAAAAACATTTTTAATAAATTTAGTGCTGTCCGAAATTCGGGCTAAGGATGAAGTAGCTCTTGCTATCGCCTCCTCTGGGATAGCAGCAACGCTCATGGATGGAGAAAGAACAGCACATTCCGCACTAAAACTGCCGTTAGATATTGCCAGGCAACAGAATCCTACCTGCAACATTAGCAAAACTAGAAACTAGCGGTCAGATGCAAGTTCTTAAGTAACCCCTAGACGATTAATAATATTGTCAAAATTCGCTTCCAGATTGATGGAAGACCATATTGATTGAAATATTGATCGTCTAGGAGTGTATTTAAGCGTCCTATCAATATTGACGGATACTGATAGAAAATTATATTTTCTGTCAATATTGAAGAAAGCGTCCTATCAATATTGAACGTCTAGGAGGTTATTGTCAAAATTTCCTTCAATATCAAGGTTATTTGCGAGACCGCGAAGGTTTCCTTCAGTTTTTCACGAGACCGCGAAGTGAGAACATGGCTGACCGAGGGAAACATCAGGGATAGCTTCGCGCATAACAGTGTCTTTTTTTCTGGATATTGGGCCTAACTAGCTCTAAAAAAGTTTGAAAGCCTTCTTCGTCCATTCGAAGAAAATTTTTGTAGTCGTGCGGCTCTGTAGTACGCAAAAAATTTAGCAAATGTTCATGTGTAAAGCGACTTCTCAGCTTTACCACTCTTTGGACTAGCGTCTATTTCTCTTTCTTTTTGATTTTTTTTGTTCGCACAGTGCAAGAGTCAATGCTAGAAAACCCAAATCCGAATTAGAAAACATTTCGAAATTCACAACAACAACAAGGACCAAGCAGCACGAATATTTTTCCCTGAATGAGTATTGGGTGATGCGTTTTGGAAAATATGGTCCTCCATCAATGTTGAAGCGAATATTGATACGTTTTGAAGCATATTGATGCGCGCTTCAATGTAGAGCATCAATATTGAAGCGAATTTTGATCAATATTATTGATCGTCTAGGGGCACCTTTAAAACGTGCAAAATAATTGTTTGGGATGAGTGCACCATGACAAAAATCTCTGGAGGGTCTTGATGAAACACTAAAAGATCTAAGAAGAAACCGTAATCTCATGGGAGGAATATTGGTCTTTCTCTGTGGCGACTTCAGACAAACCCTTCCAGTTATACCCAAATCGACACCCGTTGATGAAATTTATGCTTGCTTAAAATACTCAGCTCTTTGGAAGAATGTGAGGAAAATCCGTTTAACAGAGAAAATGCGAGTACTTTTGGGAGATAGATCTGCTCAAGCTTTCGCTGATGAGCTTTTGAAAATGGAGAGGACAGAATACCCAAAGACCCATCTGGCCATATCACACTTTCACCACATTTTTGCAAAATTGTATCATCTCTCGCAGAACTAATTTCTTCTGTATATCCTGACATTTCTGAAAATTTCATTAATACAGCTGGTTGTGCGAGAGGGCTTATTCTTGCTGGGAAAAACGATGATGTTCATCATCTGAACAATATGATACTTGAAATGATACCAGGTCCCGTGACTGAATATAAGGTCTGTTCCAAAAGTTTAGGTAACAGCTACAAATCCAATAAATAGCTCTGTTGTTAGATAGTTTGAGCAGCATATCTTAACATTCGAGGGAGTGAAATACACATCTTGCAAGGGAGTGAAGCCGAAATGCCGAAAACGCAGCAGTTTACAGCAGAAGAAAGGGTTGAGGTATGGCGGCTGAAAACTTCTGGTGGTACGGTGAAGGAAATCGCAACAAAAATGAACAGATCTGCATCAAGGGTTTATAAAGTGTTAAAAACGAATGCTGCAAGTGCCAAACCACGATCAGAAAGGCCAAGGTGCACCACAGTGCGAGATGAGAGACTCATTTGCAGATTAGCAAGTTCGCAACAACTATCACTCCGGCAGATTCGGGACCAATCTTCACTATCCATTTCACACCAAACAGTGAGAAGACGGCTTCAAGACAGTGGGAACTTCGAACTAAGGAAAATGTGTCGCCGACCACCATTAAAACCCGAACACATTGCTGCTAGAATGGAGTGGGCAAAGAAGCACCAGTGTGTTCTTTAGTCGTCAACAAGGTGGAGGCTCCTTGATGACATGGGGTGCGTTTGGCTTCAACGGGATAACGAGTTCAGCATTCTTGCAAGGTCGTAAAAATTCCCAGCAGTATCAGAAAACTCTTGCGGAACACCTTCTCCCTTTCGATGAACTTCTTGGAGGCCCTGATTGGCAGCTGCTACAAGACAATGCACCGATCCACTCGTCTAGGTCGACAAAGGAGTGGCTTCAGGCGAAGAGGATCAGTGTGATGCGTTGGCCTGCCAGGTCGCCCGACCTTAACCCCATTGAGAATGTGTGGGGTTGGATGGCCAGAGATGTCTACGGTAGTGGAAAGCAGTATAACAATTTACAGAAATTGAGAAAAGCAGTTGAAGACAGTTGGTACAATCTCAACCCTGAGTTGTTGCAAAAACTTGTTATTTCTATAAAAGATCGTGTTTTTTCTCTCATACAACACAATGGACAGACGCTTAATTATTAAATTCATGCTCCATGTTTGTTTATTTTAGGATGATATTGTTAAAACTGATAGGTAATCCGAGTTTACCTATACTTTTGGAGCAGACAATATTGCTCTTTTTTGCATTTTCTAATCTTATGCAAATGTTTAAATAAAACTGGAATTGCTCATTACATTAAATAGTTCAGGACAAGTAAAAATGTCTGTTTATAGTGTAAATATCTGCAATATGCGTCTAGAACGCTAAATGCACATGTGTGTATATTTTACCTAAACTTTTGGAACAGACCTTAATCAAATTTTCCACCTGAGTTTTTGAATTCTCTCGACCCTGGTGGATTGCCACCACACGGCCTTAGGCTTAAAGTTGGGTGTCCCATCATATGTTTAAGAAATCTGGACCCCCCCCCCCAAGTTATGCCATGGGACCCGACTTTGCTTAAAGAAGTTGTTGCTGAATGTGTTGGAAGCAACTATCCTCAGTTTATTTTCCACGAATTCCTCTCATTTCGTCGGATCTGCCATTTAGTTTTAAAAGACTGCAACTGGCATTTTTTATATCCATAAGCAAATCGCAGGGGCAGACCATCCAATACCGCGGCGTTAATTTGAAGACTTCCTGTTTTAGCCATAGGCATTAATTTGTTGCATGCTCAGGGGTGGGTTCCCCAAAATATTTATAGTAAATTGGGTGGGTTCCCCAAAAGGGGTTACCCCAGGCGGTAAATATTGTATACAGTCAAGACTGCATTCAGAGAACACGACGAACAGTTAAGTTACTTAAGGAAAAATAACATTATCTATTTAAATAAAAAAAATTTCTTTTTTATTACATATGCTAATACATTTATCTAGCTATCTAAATAAAGTGATCGTATGTATGTATCTATGCAAATCCACACCTTTTGTCATACGAAATTTTGTATAACAATTCTTTGAAACTAGGAGAAAATAACTACAAATATGAAAAAATCCCCCCGAAATGTGAAGATTTGTGGCTGATAGATGGCGCCATAAAACTGATACGCCTATATTGTATCAGTGGTCTTGGCGATTTGGCTAAATGCGTTAATTTATGATATCACTTGAAGTAAGAAAGTACAGTCATCAAAGGGAAATAATCCACACTTAGATTTTACTCTAAGTTTTACCGTTTCAAAATTAATTTATTTTTAATAATTTAATATTACATTTAGAGTTAACATCATTAAGATTATTAAATTTAAATAATTATAATTAAAAAACCTATTAAAACAACACGTTAGCATGAAATGTAATATTAAGTATTTAACTCGTGTGGATTATTTCCTTTGGTTGACTGTACATATTTCACTTTATAAAAAAGTTAACAATCATATTTGAATTATAAGAACCTTCAATGAAACATCGTAATAAATACGTATAACTTTATTACGCTCATAGATGACGACATCGTCTTTCAGTTTATGTACTGACATAGCCTTTACTGCAAAATACCATTGGGAGCGTTTTAAAAGAATTTTTTTTCCTAATTTTTTTTAATACTTTTACGTTTTGAATTTTTCTAACCATTTTTCATGTGTTAATATGAGATATTTCTGGTACTTACTGTTCATGTATTCAGATATTGCAAAATTTTATCAAACCTAAGACTCGAAGCTTCTGCTGACAAGCCGACCTTGAAGTCATAAAGCAAACAAAACCTAACCATCTCCTGCGATACCTCCATTTTTCTTCACTTCTGCACGAGATGTGAATGCCCAACAGCCCTGTATTTATACAGGCTAAACTTCCTGCTTCCCCCTGATAGATTTTGGACCACACTCTACACTCATTTGCATATCTTCTATCATCTCCTTATATGGCAACATAAAAACGGCAAGAACTTTTGTGATTACCTGTTAGTTTGTTAATCTAAGTTTTTGTGCCTTTTTACCAGAATTTTTATTAAGTTACAAGGGGTTAAGTCAGGCGAGCGTGGAGGCCAAGTCAACTTTCTTGATCATATTTTCCGACACGACCGCGCGATTAACTTTGCAGCTGTAGCCCTTGTTGGCCGCAAACGAAAAAAAAAATTCCTCTTACCTGTTTCAAAAATATCTAGGGGATGTCATAACGTTACCATTTGTCCACGTGCAATTGAAGCGACTTCGATCATTGGTGATTGGTTCCTGCTATTGTATCGATTACAACCATTTTCGAAATGTTTCAGGCGCGGAACCAGCTTTATCAATTGTCGTAAGCAGTAATTAAGTAATTGGTGGTATCTCATGAAAAATATTATAAATTTCTCACTCTGCATTCGAGATAAAATTTTTAAAATTTTCTATGCTGTGGAAATCTGTTATGAATTAATGACATTTAATGTCGAACCTGTTCCAGTGGTCATTTCTAAATAGCGGCAGCCATTAGAAAGAGTCTACATAACCGGAGATAGGAATTTATTAAAATATTTTTAATTTCCAACGTATTGCAAATACATAAAATTTTGTAAATATTTCTTTTAATATTTGCACTTTTGTTTTTAGGTAGGAATTTGATCAATTGAGGAAAAAAACGATTTGAAATAAAAGATAAGTAAAATAAAAAGATAAGAAATATTTCTTATAAGTAGTGATGAGATCTATGTCACAGATTAAGGAAGGAGAATGTTGACAATACTACAATATTAGTCATACAGTACAATAAAGAAAGAAAGATAACCCACTGTATTCTGAGAAAGAAAATTTTATGATTACGAGTAAAAAACAAATTTTACCTATTTATAACATTGTATCTATTCAAAAGTATCCAGACTTTTTCGATTTTGGACGTTTTGTCGAATATCTAGAAAAATACTTGACAAATTATCTTGAAACTTCAGAGGTGTAAAAAGCATGAAGGTTTTGTCCACATACTTGAGCAAAGGTTTTGTCCTGAAGGCAAAAAATTGAGCAAATAAAATAATGTTTGATATCAGCCCGTAGAAAATAATGTTTGAAATTAAACATATAATTAAGAGGCTTCTTTTACTTATCTGTGTTCATTTGAATGAGAATAGAATAGGACATATAATCGCGGAGATAAAAGTTCCTTTAAAAAAATCGATATTAATGATAATTAATATTATAAACTGGAGATAAGCCTCCAAGCATCAGGTAAAGATTTTTCCCAGGTCACAAAATTTTTCCTTCCATTTTTCGATGGAAAATCTTTAAAATCGAGATTTTTTCCTAAGTTTTTGCTTATAACATGCAGTATTTATAACATGCAATGCATTTACGTGGAGACTTATAAACTACAGTAGAGACAAAACTATAATCAGAATATAAAAATATTAAATATTTGATGAAATATGACCATTTTTTACTAAATAATGCTTAACTGCGCATGCGCAAGCGTTATCAAAATGTCTTTTGCATCATTTATTAGCCAAATGCATAGAGCTATTTTTATAAAAAGCCTAAATAAATATCTTGAAAATTCAGAAAGATATCGTCGATAGAATGAGTTGAATTTCAGTTGCTCTCAAAAATAAACAAAGCGATAAGGATTTTATTTCTCAAAATTTTTATTTTTGAACCGGACGCCGATATCAACTTCTTCTCTCCTTGGGCTGATATTAAGTCAATATGGGGTCAATATGCCTGTATATAAGAAAATATTTTTAGGGTGTTGTCTCTACTGTAGTTTTTTAAGTCTCCTGTAAAAGGCAGTGCATTGATTTGAATACCTTGCATGTTATACACCTAAAACTTATGAAAAAATATCGATTTTTTAAAAAGAAATATTTAAATCCCCAAATGAAAACAGATAAGTAAAAGAAGCTTCATAACTATATGCTACAGCTACAACGTATTTCAAGCAATATTTTCTACTAGGTGACCCCAAACATTATTTTCATTGTTCAATTTTTTGCTGATCCTCTATTTGCCTTCAGGACAAAACCTTTGCTGAAGTATATAAAGTGGAACATGCTCTTTACACCTCTGAAGTTTCAGGATAATTCGTCAAATATTTTTCTAAATATTCAACGAAAGTGTCCAGAAACTTTTGGGTAGATAGTGTATACGGTATGTTATTTATTGATATATAAAAATATGTAAAATGTAAGTAATCACCTTAAGAATTTTATAAATTTTAATCTTAATAACAAATATTTTATGCTTAAACGAGTATAGTTTTACGATTTTTTTTTGAAATTTTTTAAAATGCGTCTGTGTTCGTAAATTTTCGTATATATAAAATTTTATCTTTCTTTAAAATCTGCAAATGGCTTTGTCAGTAAGAAAACTGCTAAAGCTCAGAAACTTACTTGCGAATTCATAAGCCTTCCAGCTATTTCTGCTGCAGGAGAATGATATACATAATCCTTGATCTCTGGAATCCTCGTCCAATTTAGATAGTCGTTAAAGTAGACTCCATCGCCTTCTTCTCCCCGAAGGGCTTCACTGTAGGGGCTGGGAGATGACAGTATGGCAGCGATGCCCCTCTCTACTTTCTCCAACCATTTGTCATCAAAAATTCCGCGGAGACAAAGGGCTCCGGACACTGCGAATTCGCGCTGCTCTTCCCCGCTGATGAGCATCCTTTGGCCGTGGTTCCTTTTCACCGCACACAAATGTCTGTCCTCTTGACTCAGTTTCTTCTACTTTTGCAGATGACCCGATCGTTTTACGAAGCGAAAATGGAACTCTGGTTCTTAGCTTTAGAGACGGAAAATTACAACTGTCACGACCTGTTCTTTTATTAAGCCATTAATAAAGATTATTAATGATAACGAAATCATTACTTTGAAATATTCGTTACGTCAAATTTAAAGTACTCGAAGATTTCTAGCGCGTGTCTGTTTTCTTTAACAGGAATATCTTACGTCATTTCAAATATCTTATGTAAGTTTTATACACTGAAAGAGAAACGAATTTTCTTAATTCCTTAAAATAATTTTCTTTCTTTCTCAATTATCCATTTGAATCTACGTCCTCGCATTACTTAATTAAAATGAGAAGTATGAAAGCATTTGAAACTCCAATTACCTTTCAATTCCTTACCAATGGCAACGTTATTGTATCTAGTTTTTTAACAGCAAAAATTAGCCTTAGCATATACTGCACAATGGCATTAACAATTTAATTTTATTAATCTCCTTTGGTTACTTCGTGTTATTTTCCAAGTATTCATTAATTTCATTCGTTAATTACGATCCTAAGGAAAAAATTATTGGAGAATAAATGTCATCTTTAACAGCAAAAATTAGCATTAGCATATACAATGGCATTAACAACTTAATTTTTTTAATCTCCTTTGGTTTCTTTGTGTTATTTTCTAAGTATTAATTAATTTCATTCGTTAATTACGATCCTAAGGAAAGAATTATTGGAGAATAAATGCCAACTTTAGCAGAATAAAGTTTAACATATAGGGTGTAACAAAAATATCAGAACAGAGGATTATCTCGAGGAATCCATCGGATCGAAAAAACAAAAACACGTGTTTAATATTTTTCAAAAGCTGTCTAATGATACCAAACCCGACTTCCCCATGCCATTTTCTGAGGATGAGGGAGGGAACTTTGAAATCTGAAATAGGGAACCCCTATTTTTTGTTGAAGATTCAGATTTTAGGAAACTTTTATCTGAAACATTTTTTTCAATTCGCGGGAAAAATCAGATTTTACGATTGTCTTGTTTAATACAGTTCTAATCATAAGATAAATAAGAGACGATGAAATGTTTCAGGATAGCTGTACAATTGGATTATTTTAAAGCCCCTCCACGCACTCCATTGTGGGTCAAGGGTGAGGAGGTGGGGGAGGGGGTTTGTTCAATATTTTGAATGGGAACCCTTACACTTTACAACGGATTTGTTGTATAGGCTGATTTGCAGGGTTTTCTACTCAATTTTCTACTCCAGAGTATGAGAACAGCTCATAATTTAACTACTTTAGAGCTACCCAGGAACAACCACGTGAACGTACGTACTGGTTTTCTGTTCCTTTCGGGGTGGTTTATTAATGTTGAGTCCCCTCGCCTCTCACCATCTCAGCTTTTCCATGTTTGTTTTAAGCAAATGCTCAAACTGCGCTCCTTGTTGGGTCTGAATATGTTCTATTTGCAAATGCTCGAACAGCGTTCCTAAAGAAATTCGGCTGAATAAGTGCAGTTTAGCCAATGATCCTTTGTCAAAGATTATGTGTGTGGTTGACTTCGTTGCGAAGACACATGTTTTAGGTGAACTTACAAATAGTAAAATGGAGACACGTTAGAGGAACGAGGTGGCCACTCAATTTTACCTCTTCTTCCAATTTCGCCGTTTAGGGAATTGCATGTCCACAAAATGTCAAGCAGTTAAAGCAAAGTGCCATCCTGCACCTTTTTGCTGAAACCAAGTATCGTCAAAGTTATCCAGTATAATCTCTCTAATTGCTGGAACTATTTGATTCCACAGCATATCCTCATATTTAACAGTATTCAAACTTCTGTTGATAAAAAAGGGACGAATTATAGCGTTATTCAGCACTCCCGCCCGGACCTTCAATTGCGTATGTGTTCAAGGGACCCATTCGGCATTGCTGGCAGATCAAAATCTTCAGTTGTGTGTGTTGACGTGACTGGATATTTCAAAAGTGGCTTCATCGGAAAAAACAATGCAGGTGAGAATGGTGGGAACAAATTGTCTCATCATTTGTTCACAAAAATCCATGCGGCAATCAAAGACATCTTCATTCAACTCGTGTACCAGATGAATTTTGTAAAGGTGGAACTTTATTTTCTTCAAAATTTTGTCCACAGCCATGTAACTGATGTCATGTTTTTGAGCAGCTTTAAGGCTACTAAGGTGAGGATTTTCAGTGAACGACACGGCAACGTCAAGCTGCTTTCCGCTTCTTGGATGCGTTTCAAGGTGTGCTCGACAGTTGATAGGGTTGTTTGGACCACAAAAAGTTTCGTAAGATATTGCCCTTACTTCAGCGTATGACCTTCGATGATCGCCCCATCCTTGCATCATCAGAATAATTATTTTTTCTTGTTCAGAAAAGTTGGCCAGTGCGTTCGAGTAGATATAACAAAATTTCTGACTTTTTATTTATAAAATACGATAATGAGGGATAGTCGAAATTCAACTTTTCAATAAAGAAATCGAATTTTTGCACTTGTGTGAACAACTTTGAAATTGAAATTGCTCTTAGCTTTCCAAAATAGATTTTGAAAGCTGGTTTCGATTTTTAAAATTCTTCATCTTTTGGTGAGAAGTGCATTTCTGATATTCTGCGATTACAGCGCCACCTGTAACGAATTGAAAAAATGTTTCAGATAAAAGTTTCGTATTTTTTTCCGTAGAAGCCGAATCTTCAACAATAAATAGGAGCTCAATTTAAAGATTTCAAAGTTGCCCTCTCCCACACCTTCAAAGGATGGGGGTGGTGATTGAGCTTCGTATCAATGGGTAGCTTTTTGAAAAGTATTAAAGACGTGGGTTTTTCCCGATCTGATGTGTTTATCTCGAGCTATTCTACAGCCCCGATCGTTTTATTACACCATGTATAGTGATCTAAAAGAACTAAACTTAGAAATGTGTAAGGTAACTATCCAAAGCATATGAATTTGATTGCAATATAACATATATTAAATAATGAGAAAGCAATAAAGATGAACTGGAGAAAATGCTCGGAAATCTGGGAAATACTTTTAAAGAGCAGAAATACACTGACTGAGCAAAACACATGGGAAACGGGCCTAATGTCTGGTTGGGCCCTTTCTGGCAGCGATATGGCGTGGAAATGAGTCTGCAATTCCCTGGTGCACTTCCAGAGGTAGACGACACCACACAGTTTGCAGAGCGGTAGCCAATTACGGTCTGTTCATGGGTAGAGGATCCAGTCAGAGACAAATGAATGAAAGAGAATGGCAGTGACCTAGTGGTTCCTTCGCACCGCATTATTCGGACTGGCAAGAAACAGCTGATCGCCCGAGGCAATGCATGTGAATCAATAATTTTGGTTTGGTTTGTTTGGTATTAACATCCTTTTCAACTGGTATGGTCATTTCAGGACATCGTTATAGGGGCCGCAAATTATGCCTCGCAAGGGTTCTTTAACGTGCAGCCAGCAAACATCTACACGGGACCAACAGCTTTAATTCCCTTCCGGAGAAGTGCGTGATCTCAGGATTTTCCCCCTGAATAAATCCTCGTCGATCTCGACCGGGGTCGAACCCGCGTACTCGGGCATCAGAGGCGATCACGCAACCACTGAACCACCGAGACCGATGTGAATCAATAGCAAACAATTATTTTTTCTAAGATATCAGGATGAAGTTATTGGGGACCACCAGAAAACTTGCTCTATTAAAGAAAAAAAATAATCATCCAAATCGGTCCATCCGATAAAGATTATTTGGTGATAAAAATTATTCGGTAAAAAGTTATTTGGTGATAAAGAAAGTTATTCTTAAACATAAATTAAAAAAAAAGTTTAAATGGAAAAGGAGGAAGAGATTATACAATTAATTGGAAAATTCTCCTATATAAATTCTAATTTGAAAGTAAATAAAATAAAATATACAGTTCACTAATTTTAATCCAAATTATTGTTTTTGTACGAGATGTAACAATTATAATCTCTCCTTCTAATAACTAACTAGACCACATTCTCATAAATATTGGTCAAATCGTTTTTTAAAAAGATCCAATACTTCAGTTCACAAGTAATTATAGTATTAGTTAATTGCTTATTACAATATGTAACAAATAGATTATTTTATTGAACTGGGAATTATTTCTTCCTTTTCTTATAATTTAAAATTTTTAAATAGTTGCCTTTTAAAAAAATCAGCTATTTGAAATCATTAAAAGTATACGTTATCGTTAGTTAATGAAATCAAGTTTTTGTTTTAAAAAATCAGAAAACAGGTCATGCTTAATAATACCTCCAGAAATCATCTACAAAAACAGCTGAAATAACATGGAGAATATACGCCGCTTTAAGTTTTTGCCAATAGCAGCATGGCGAATGCTGCACTTTCGCTGGCACCAGTAGCGCTCAGCGAAATGAATAGGGCACTGCCAGTCTCTTTCTTTCATTTGTCTCTGGATGCAGCCAACACCTCCTGAAGGAAGGCCTGGGCGCTTGTTTTATGACGTCACAGCTGGTAGGGCTAGGGGGAAGAATGGATGCAAGGGGGTCATACGATGATTGACTTAATTTTGTTAGATACTATCCTTTTACAGAAACAAATAATTTTTAAGTATCTATAAAAAAAAATTAAAAGAATATAAAATTTGAAAGGTTTAAATTTGAAAGGGTTCGGCCTCACTTTTCTGATGCATTTATAATCTAATTTTTTTCTTTAATAAATCTCAAATTACTTAAACACAAAAGTATAAGAGAAATTTAAAACAAAACAACACAATATAATAAAATTCATTTTATTTCGGTTGCAAAATTTTGAGTATAAATTTTTATGTACAATCTATTCTATCTATACATATAAAAGGCAATGTAAGTATGTTTGTCCGGTTTTAAAAGGCAACTTATAAGTAAGCTATAAACTTACAATTTAACACACAACGGTGTAATACTACCACAATGAATGGAAAAAACCTAAAACTGGAGATAAGTCGCTTAAAAACGTTGAAATTAATAATCTTTATGTCTATGGACGAGGTCAAAAATGCTAACACCGAGTTGAGTTAGTGAAGAAAATCATTGTTGTTACGATAGTCAACAATACCTTAACAATCGATCAATAATGATTGCTTCACCAACCCAACTCGGTGTTTGCATTTTTGACCTCGCCCTATGTATTGATAAGCGCCAACTGCGAGACGACATCTAGCGGAATTAATTCGCAATCTGTAGAAGGGTGGACAACAATTGATTGGAGCCAGGGACTAGAATGAAAAAGCACGTGAAGAAACACGTGAAAATGAAATGAAAGTTTGTTGATCACCCTTTCAGCGACCATTCAACTTGCCATGGTGGCGACATCTGTAGGCCGTGGCGCTTATCAATATGAAACAGAGTTGGTTTCCTTGCATGTGTAAACAATCAACCCGTGGTGTTTGCGTCAGCAATCGGCTGAGTGAACAATGGTTGATGAAATTAATACGTGCCGCAGCCGACGAAAAAGACACGCCCTGCCACTGAGGAGTCACCTGACCATCTTATTCCAAGCAACAATGTAATATTCATTGTTTCCATCTTGGATTTTTGCAATCAGTTTTTTAGTTAGAAACAATAATGGCTACATTGTTGCTTCGACTAAGAAGATGAGGTGACTTTTCCGTGCCAGGGCAACACCTCCTAGGGTGCATTCACTTATTCACTTGGAGACACTCCCAGTGACTCCCGTGACTCTGAGTCATTCGGATTCCGTTTCTTTATTTGCTCCGAGTTATTTGGTCTTCGTTTCTTTATTCGCTCGGAGTTAACTCCTTTGATCTCCAACATCAGGGTACGCTTGGAGTCTTTCGGAGTTTGTTTCTTTATTCGCTTGGAGTGCGACTCGGGTTAACTCCCTTAACTCCTGCTTTCATCGGAGTTAAAAATTTAATGAGAAGGACGACGCAACAATGAAGAGTGCCAACAAAGTTGCGACTTCAACGATGATTAATTTTGTTACAATGAGATATCGTTTGCGAGCGCGCTTGTTAGGAGCCGTGGCAACCACACAAACAAGAGAAGACTTTATTTCTTCAAGCTGGCGCATATGTTGTTTAACTATCAACATGGCCGCCTCTATCTTTCGAAAGTGCACGATCATAGCTTACCATAATTGGCTAAGCCTTGTTGTAGGCTTGGCACGATATAAACGAAAATTTAGCCTAAATTGATCAAAAATTTGATTCAAGACAATTTCTTCAGCATAATTATTAATTTTTATATGCTCAATCTCAGTTCCATCTTTACTCATGAGGCCACCCTAGCCTCTGTGATAATAAATTAAAATTACAATTATGACCAGAACTTTGTTTTTAAAAAAATAATAAAAAATAAAAAATATGTTATTTTTTATCCCTCTTAATAAAAAATAACTTAGTGTTAAAGGTTCCCCATAACCAAAAGTGCCATGGGCACTGCTCATGTTTTTCTGATGCCTCCGGTGGTTGCGAAGAGGGAAAAAAATATCTTGAATCGTTCACAAGCAGTGTTACCAATTTAGCAGGGTTGTGCCCAATTTAAAAGCTCATTTTCATTATTTTGTGCATTATATATTAATTTACAAAGTACTATAATATGTTTATTTATTAATGAATAATTCTAAACTCATTTATAAATGGAGAAGATAAAATAGCAACTAATAAGAATAAATAATAAGTTCACGAATGAATAATGATCAGAGTTTTTGAAGAGAATTGAAGACTTGTAAATGAATGGTAGATGGTTGCTGTGCATTGTTTAATTTTTATTAAAAATGTCCAACAAAAGACAAGCGCATGAAAAAAGGCTTAATTGGCAATACTGCACACAAATGATTATAACGATCAAAGTCTTCGATTGTTACATCGTTATGTTGACTCTGAGCAAGGCCTCCTATAGACAATTCTGTTTGCTCAGCATTTAAAAAATAATCATCATAGCTATATCATCTGCCAGCCTTTTTACTGTCATTTACTGATGATAGAGATAAGGATGAAATGCAAAGCAAATTAAGGCCCGCATCTTGAATGCTATCATCATTATTTTCTATGTGAATATTAATTAGTCCGAAAACATCTAACTCTATTATCAAAGATAGAAGATTTTGCATTCTTAATTTAGATTCAAACTCAAAAACTTGTCTTAATGACACAAGATACTGTGAACCAGAGTAATTCTGTAATTTCCAAAGCGAGCTTCTAAACTATCCGTTTGTACAGGGTCTTTATAGTTAAAGTTACATTTTAACATGGCCATAAAAAAAAACTACTGGACCAAAAGCTATAATACTTGGTAATATTATACAAGAGGGCATGGGAAGTTCATACCCACCAAAAATGTATTTCAAAAGGTCACTATCAGCATGGAATGGCGCTCTATGCAATATTCGTATACGAAATTAGACAC
>JAHWFO010083058.1:1592208-1609695 GCA_023313115.1 Rhysida immarginata | reverse complement strand
TGTGTCTTCGTGTCTAATTTCGTATACGAATATTGCATAGAGCGCCATTCCATGCTGGTGGTGACCTTTTGAACTAATTTTTTTCTTAGTGGGTTTGAACTTCCCATGCCCTCTTGTTTAATATTACCAAGTATTATAGCTTTTGGTCCAGTAGTTTTTTTTATGGCCATGTCAAAACGTAACTTTAATTATAAAGACCCTGTATTTCTCCAGGAAAAAAATATTGAAAGCCAATTTCATTAATACTATGTTTAGCCATTTCTAACAAACCATAGATACTCTGTGGAAGAGCCTATGAGTTTCAGATGTTAGGCAATTTTTTTTTTGCTTTTTGTAGCTCAAACATATAACCATTTTAAAAAATTGTTGAGAAATGTAAACAGCAATAGGTGCCCGTATACCGCGAAAAGAAATGTGGAGGGGGTGTCCCAACTATTTTACACTTGGCCACACCCAAACGGTGTTTGTCACCACCCCTTCACATTTCTTTTCGCTGGCTCTCAGCGGTACTCCTCACGTGACTGCTAATGTCATAGGTGTACACTTTGATAGGGCTGTCGATTACCTTTAATTAATGTGGGCTAATTAATTAATTAATTTTTTGTTTACATTTGAATTTCCTTGATTTGGGTGTCTCCATTGGGGTGCGGGTTCTGTTTGATTATTTTTTAATCAGGTTTCCATTCCTGGGCGTGGTCACTCATCTGGCTGATGACATCTACTTGATTATTCACGTGATTGCGGCCAAGTTCCGATGTCCTGAGGCTTAAAGTAATATTAATTTCATAATATTTGATGATACCATGCAGTGAAGCATCCCTGCCCTGAAGAGGGCCTTGCAGTGAAGCACTATAAACAGTGTGACAGGCAAGGGTCCTGATTCTCAGAGCAAAACGCACTTACGTGATTTTCTCTCAGAATATATAAAACTCTTGGTCCGGTATATATTCCAAGGAAATCGGGGGATGCTAAGATGACTGGCACATGATTGCATTTTGATTGCATTTTGATTGCATAATTACTAATTAATTATTGTTTCTAGTGCAACCAAATTTTTTCCCAGTCCTTTTACACTTTCTTCTAAATAAAACTGCTTATGTTTCAAGTTGTATTGTTTATTTTTAATTTTCTGATAATGGGTGTATTGTTACAATTGACTACTGACAATTCTGATCCGCAATTTTAGAGGGTTGACAATTGACAACGCAAACTTTTATAAATACAATTTCTCGCTAAAAATGATTAATTTTCTTCTACTCTCTGTGATTTTTTGCGTTCTGGTTGCTCAGTTTGTTGTTTGTTGTAAATAATTTTGTCCCTCATGGTTTACTCTTTTTAAGTGCAAGCGTAGTTCGCGCAATGTTGGTAACATTCTATACGAGATTTAAGTTTAATTTAGGTTAAAAATTCACTTCGACTTTTCACTATTACTTGACCGTGTACCCTAGGTGTCTAGTGGGTTGTGCATCAAGTTTTCATTCACTGCTTGAGTGGAGGGCTGAGCTCGTTTCTCTGCGATTCTAGGGCACACATTTTTCGTCCAATCCTCATTTTTAACCCATTGTATACACAGTATTAATTTCAATCCTCGTTTTCCTTTTTCTTTTACCTGCGTTTTTTTTTACTGTCTTTGATGTCATTAAATGTTGCTTGCGACTTTTTTTCCAGACTGTCCTGCGTTTGACAGATTTTTTTTCCTGGCATTTTTCTGTCAACCTTGACTCTTTACACGTTTCTCTAATCTGGTTTCTTTTGTGTCAATGAGTTTTTGTTTGATTTTAATTTTCTCTCTCTCTCTCTCTCTCTCTCTCTCTCTCTCTCTCTCTCTCTCTTGATGATAAACTCTCTACTGGTCAAAACATTTTTGCACAATGATGTCCTAATTAATTCAACACAGAATAATACAGGTTAAACTGACTGTTTTAAATTATGAATTTGGGTTCTGAAATAAGACGAATACTTTCAAGTTCACTTAACTTGATTGGATAAGTGTTTACAACCAACATTGTTTAAGGTCTGTAACTAACGTATTCGACCTCAACAGCGTTGATTCATTTTTTTTCAATCATTTAATGTTGAATTCGGGTGACTGAGCTCTATCAGTGTTTTTCATTCTTTTACACCTGAATTGCTGAGGTCTTTAAACCAAATTTAATGTGTTTCAACGGTGTTGATATGTACGTGATGGGGTTGTTGCTGTGCAACGGTTGGTTTGCTATCTGATTTTCTAAAATTCACAATCCCAATGTGTACAAGGTGAATTTTAAGGCTTTCATTTTCCGCATATTGTGTGTTTTTTTCTCTCTATCAATCTACAACTTACTAAAGCCGCCTTCTTTATTGATCGCACTGATGTTTGTTAATGTCAGTAAACAGTGAATATAGCTCGTTTTGCGAGCTTTTTCCCTATTAGGTTTTTCAGGTAATCATCATCGTGGTGTCCGATGTGCGATAGGACTTATTGCTAAGAGTTTTCACATATGCTCCTACTGATATCATTCAATAAACCTTTTCAGGGTAATTGTAGCTGAATTTGTCTGATTGTATTCAAGTAGTACAAGTTTTATTTTCATTCACCAGCTTTTCAGGCTCTTTAATATGACTTTTAAATGTTGTTCCATAATGTTTTGACAGCCGAGGTGTCTATTGTCGTGGTACTCACACGCAGACTCGCGAGACTGCAAATGTACCAGTGGGTTGATGCCGGGGTGTTCTCACGTATGTTCTCATTGACACAGTTATATAAGGCTTTTCACAGTAATTGTTACTGAATTGTCTATATTCATACATTCATTATTTTTACATTTTAACATTAATTTTGTGTAAATGATGGTGTTCTCAATTATCACGTCCTCATTCAAACAACCATTGAGCCTGTTACTTTGCCAGAGAACAGTGAAAAGCTTTTTATTTGTTCTCAACCCAGCTAATTGTTCCAATACGTTGATGGTAGCTAATGTTACCCTGTGGTTGCGAGTGCCTTTGTACTAACATTTTCTATACATGTCGACTGCAACAGGTTAACTGCCAGTGTTAAAAAAGGGTGCTTTCCAAAATGAATTGAAAACAGTTATTTGAAAACAGTTGTTAATTTTTCAATTCAACTATTTTTTTTTTACTTTTGACACGAATCTTACGATTTTTTATCTTCTTTATTGCTGTTGTTATTTCAACTGAAAACGTGAAGGTGTATGCCATGGGTTCCTGTTAACAATTTTGTACGTTGCTGTTTTTAGACTGCTTGGGAGAGGTCGAACGCATTCGTTATGAAAGTCTAGCCGGTCTCTATTAACAACGTTTGTGCTAACTCAAGCTAAAAAAATTTTCATGCCGTCCAGTTAGAGTACATGAAATAAGTTTACCTATCACTTTCACTGTTTTTCCCTCGTTAAAAGTGTTTCCTTTTCGTCAAATGCGTACACAAGTATCTCACGTAATTCATGTATAACATAAAAATCTGTTGGGTTCATTTTTTGATCACTCGAAATCATCTGAAAGCGGGAAAATGGGGCAGCTGATTTTAGCGCTCTATGGGATTTCAAGCTTAATTTCATTTTAAAATGTCAACTTTTGTTTGAGTGCAAAAACTAAATTGAAAATTTTTTGAATTCACCAATTCTAACGTGGGTAGCTTTTCGGTTACTCGAAATTTCCTGAATGTCAAAAAAATGTTCAGTGGATTTACTCTGTCTGACGATTTCAGAGGGTCATTTTATTTTACAAAAGTCTGCTTTGTGTTCTTGCAAACGCTAAGAGGTGCGAACTTTTTACTTTCAATTTTTCGACAATCAATGAGTTTTCTGTTTTTGTATTACTTTCTTACTTTGTTTTTGTAATGTTTCACTCTCAATGTCGTCACAGTTAAGATTATGTTGCCCACCGTGTTTTGCTCACTGTACTGCGTTTAACCAACGTTGTTTCCTTTTTCATTCTTTGGTCTTCTTAAAATTTACATTTTATATGTTCAACAGTTTTATTGAAAGCTTTTTGGACGATTTTTAATGTTTGAATTCTAAATTTCCGTCTTTGCATTTCATCTTAGAGATTTTTCGTATTAATCCAGCTGATGTTCTCGTCTCGACTTTATGGGACTCCAACCTTCACATTCAGAGAAGACAATATTATTTCGGTCGTTCTCAAAGAAATTAAAAACAAACATTTCAACTTATATAAAGACCGACTTTATTCTTCATTAAAAACAGGTATGTGTAAAAATCATTTTTAGATGCATTTCAAAAATTCTTTTTATTTTGTTAAATTACAATTGTGTCAGCCCTGTGAAGATTACTCAGTACGGTGATTCTCGATTCAATTGCTATTGCAGAACCACTACAGGTCCCTGATGCTTCACGCAGTTCCCCTGTGCTACCTGGATCTTGATCTCTTGAGAGAGGACTAGGAAAATTTCAAAAAAGTCGAATTCTCTGATTTGTTTGGGTCTCTGTTATGCAGAGGCAAAGCAAACCAAATAGTTCTCTCTGTGCACAAAGCAACAGCTCGAGCTCCTAAAGAATACCTCATGTATAAGGTTTGATCACCCACTGACATGTAAACAGGAACTTACTGGGTTTCAGCTAGAGATGAAACACACAAGTGTCATGTTATGATTACAGGTCAGAGGTCACGTGAATATTTCACGAACGAAAACCAATGTTATTTACTGCAGAGATGTCCATTAGAGTTTGAGTTTTTTCAAAAAATAGTGATAGAAGACAGATAGTTTATAAAATTAAAGATTATGCATTACAAAAAAAGATTAGGTCATTGGTATATTCCCCAAACAAGAACTATAAAGTGTGAAAACAACCGAAAAGTTTACCGAAGTGAAACTTATTAAATCGACTGTTTTCGGTTACCTCAATCAAATACGTATTGCCCCAGAGCTTACCACTCCTTGGATTTCATGAGTAAACGGGTTGGTGTCTCCTTTAGGATGACTACTTTACCCTGAGATTTATACAGTTTTACCATGGTTATTAGAAGTTAGTGGTTGGTCAACTCCTCCTCAAAAGGCTATTAGCGCCGAAGGAGACCACTAGGTGGCATTGAATGAGACTAGTAGTCCATTTTTACTATATATAGTAGCTGATTCAGCTACTAATTCAGTGAATTAAAGCAATTTTTTTTAATGTTTTAAATTTTTTTTTCATTTTTCATAATCTAAAAATTAAATGTAAGGAATATAAATTACAAAAGACAATCTTGGAATTCAGAATAATTTCTAAAAGTATTTTTTAATGTCCAAAAATATCTTTTTTTGTCATTACAAACTAGATAAAATATTTTATATTTAATTAATAATAAATATATTTTTAAAATTATAAAAAATTGTAATTGTTGAATAATAATTTTTAACTTACTCAATAAAATAAAAAAATTAAAAAAGAAAATAAAATAGATATCGAATAACAAAAACAATTAACATCAATAGAATCATCTCCAAATTAATAAAAATTTCTAGATATTTTAATATATATCATAAATTTTTTAAAATAAATCATAAAAAATTCAGTATCAGTATAAAGAATAATCCAAACATTCAACCTGATATCATGACCAAATTTTTATAATAGACATACCAAATATTCCAATTATACCAACATTAAACAACATAAAAAAGAATTTAAAAAACATTTACATTTAGTAAAATATTAAAAATCATAAAAAATATCAATTTATGTTTCATTAACAAAATTTATACCCAAACAGGTGAACCTATGGGTAGTTCATTATCACCTATCATCAGAAATATTTATATAAACCATATGGAATACTAATAATTAAATACCTCACAACATAAATAAAATATCTAAATTTAATTAAAATATTGAGATGACATTTTAATTATCACCATTAACACCTTACAAACAATATACAAAACCCATTAACTTTTACAGTCAATAAAATGGAGAATAATAAAATCACAATAAAAACATTAAAATTAATATTTGAGGTATAAGAAAAACCCAAATAAGGACCACATTATCTGTCAGAAAAGTCTGTACACCAAAAGTTAATACTATCAAATAATTTCAATGAATAAAAAATTCTAACCTCACCATAATATATACCCCAAATTATAAATAACTTATTTATTAATTAAGTTATTTTTATAATATTAATAAAAGTCATGTTATTTTTATTATGCATATAATAATAAAAATAGAAGTTATCAGTAACAAATGCACAAAAAATTAATAGACGACTCATTCAAAACGACTCAAAAAACATACACAAAATAACCAAATTAAAAGGTATTCAAACATCATGCAATACAAAAACATTTCATAAAACAGAAAAAAAAATTAGAACAAATACCCAACATTAAATAATACCAAAATTAAAAAATTAACCGTGCTTAAAAATTAAAAAAATAAGCAAAATAAATGAGCATTGCCGAAGGTCTCCATTGAAACTAAAGTTAATGTATGGTGGTCAATAGACTACTAATACATCGAAGCCACCTAGTGGGAGCAGTTGTCCCCAATTACGTTTTTAGCATCGGGAACAAAGGAGTTGACCAACCACTAACTTTTAATAACCATGGTTTTACTGAGATTATAACAAAAAAATTTGCAGTGCATTTTGCACTAATTCTTCCAAGAAAGTTGGTTCCACTTAGGATAAAAATTGATCTATGCATAAACACTTTTCTCCACGAGGATTCTTTTTGAGGACTTGTTCAACTTTTCATGTCTCTGAGGTGTCTCAATGATGAATTTTGGTACACATTTATTTAGAAAAATACTCCAACTACCCGTAATGGCGTCAGTCGTCAACCTCTGTAAAATCCCTGGTCGCGCCGTCCATCCCGTGGTCTCCAGCGCTGATTAACCATCACCACACTAAACCCTGACCAACGGTGATCCGAGCTGAACACCAGACAGGTTCGACAATTAGTTTTTTCATAATCATCAAATGAGTTGGTAACACAATGGCGGCTTTTAGTGAGGGGGTTTAAGAAAAACCCTCTCACTGGCCGCCGTGTTACCAAACATTCGATGGTTGAAAAACCTATAGTCGCTGATCCGCCACGAAAAACAGTACCCACGAGACTACAGCGCAACATTACTATTTTCATCTCAACACCATCGATTAACCCTGACCCAAAATTCATATCACATGTTTCGCTATTAGGGAAATGTATGTTATGTGGTTCAAACTTTAGTTATACAATCAACCAACCAACCAACCACCCAACCGACAAATACTTAAATTCTTAGAGTCCTTTTACATAATGAATGACATTCTGGTTGAAAAATTAAGAATATGAAACACATGTAGAATCAGTACATATTCGGTTCATCAAAATTAATATTAACACTCTGAGTTAATTGTAGTTCACACAGCACTAATGAATGTGGTATGTGTCTGAAGATGAATTGGTGAATGAAAGTGTCAAACATATTTAAAACTTTAGTGACTGTTCAATATAAGAACCATAATAATTCCGTTAACTTGTGCCAGTTTTTGACTAAGCAGTTGACTGGGCCAAACCAATGAAAGGGGTAAAAACCTGTGAAACTAATAGGTAATCTTCAATGGAGCGCAAACCAACATATTTCATGTACCCAGACTGAAAAACGCGAAGTCTTTTTTGCGTGGTTTAGTGCAAACGTTTATCGTAACAGATACCGACTTAGATGACGGTCACTGCTGCGAATGTTATATTTGAGCAACATGGTAACCATCGTGTACGCGTTTGCCGAAGAGGAAACACTTTAATGAGGTAAACAAACAGTGAAACCAACGGAGAAGTACGAATGAAACTCAAACAAACGTATTTCACGTACCCAGTCTGAAAAATCACAAAATCTTTTTAGCGTGGACATTTATCGTATCAGCTGCCAACTTAGGTGACGATCACTGTGGCAAATGTTATACTTGGGCAACATGGTTACCCTTGCCCTCGCAAATTAATTGAAATGAAAGACTTTAACCAGGCGAAATACTTGTGAAACTAATGGAGAAACGTATTTCACATAACCTGACTAGAAATCACAAAGACTTTTTAGCATGGATTACCGCAAACGTTTATCGTAACAGATGCCTACTTAGATGTCAACTAACTTAGTAAATGTAATACTTGAATTACGTGAAAACCCATGGTGCAGGAAACGAAGACATTTTAGCCCAAGCATTTATCATATAAGCTGCCGACTTAGGTGATGGTCACTGCGGTAATGTTATACTTGAGCAAAGTTGTTTACCCTTGCCATCGGAGATTTGTCGAAATGAAAGACATTAATAATGATTTTTCAATTGAAAAACGGAAGGAAAAATTCTGTGACCTGGATTCGAACCAGGAACCTCGACTATCATGGCCGATGCCTCTACCAATTGGGCTATCGCCTCTACGCCGCTACCAATTGGCCGACTATCATTATCTATGCTTGGAGAGCATCTCCAGTACATAATTATTATTATTTACTTATGAAAGACATTAATGTTGTAAAATACTTGTGAAACTAATGGGGGAAACGTATTCCACATGATCTGACTGGAAATCAAAAAGAATTTTTAGCGTAGTTTAGCGTAAACGTTTATCGTAACAGATACCATCTTACAAGGGGACATTATGACCTCGGAATTTTAGTTTAATACGAGACTTCATGTAGTTGTAGTGTACCTTTAGGATGTTAATATACTTAAATATTAAGGCGCACTATTCAGCCAATTTTGAAAAAAGATGGTTTAAAGTTTGGAGAACCATACATAAGGGAAAGTTTTCCTCCTTGATTATAAGTGATCCGATAGCTCAGATGGCAGCATGGTTGCTACTCACAAGTCAAAGTGTGAGGTGGCGGGTTCGAATTCCAGTTGTAACACTTTTTTTTTCTTTACCCAAATAATTATTCAATATATTATATTTACAAATTTATTTGTTACAACCAACTTTATCACAAAATTTTCCTTTTCTCAAAATTATTATACTTATTTTTATTGTTACAAGTGTCTACGGAGTAATAAAGTATTTTCTGCAAAATATTTTGTAAAAAAATCAATATTTTAAAAGCAATAGCTATTTTTTTTTTATTTTTCGAGGTGGCGGGTTTGAAAGGGAAATCTTTGTGAATGTAAACGAGGTGTGCTTTTCAATGGATTTTCTTAAAACCCCTTGTTCTTGTAAAAAGTCCTCAATTTGTTGCGCGAATTGTCATGGTATCTTTTGTTTTCCATGCTTCTATGACAATTATCATTCTGGCTCATGTATATCATTTTAATTTAACTGATTAACATTATTACTTCCGTGTTATATTGCTATTTGCATTAAATGAATTTTTTACCCTTTCCATACATAATAGGCTATTTTGCTGAAAATACTTGTGTGGATTACCACAAACGTGAGTGGACGTCACAAATACTTTTTGCGTGGATTATCACAAACGTTTATCGTAACAGATGCCGACTTAGACAGCAACCAACTCGGTAAATGTAATACTTGAATTACGTGAAACCCCATGGTGCGGGACACGAAGATATTTTAGCGTAAGCATTTATCATATAAGCTGCCGACTTTGATGACAGCCAATACGGTCGATGTCATACTTGAGTTACTCGGGAACCATTGCGTATGCATTGGCCGAAAAGGAAACACTTTAATGAGACGAAAAACCAGAGAAACTAATAGGAGAATGTATTTCACATAGCCTGAATGAAAATCACAATTTTTTTTAGTGTGGGTTAGTGCGAACGTTTATCATATCAGCTGCCGACTTAGGGGACGTTCAAGAAATACGTCACGCTCTTACGGGGGGAGATGGGTATGAAAAGTGTGACAATGTGTGACATAGGGGTAAGGGGGCTTATGTAAGTGTGACATCACAATACACACCTTTAAAAGTTCAATTTCTTTCATATAGAAATTATTTTTTTTATTATTTCACATTATTTTGTTTTATTACTTTCCTTTCAAATGGAAAATGAGTATCTTTTTGACCCTATTGTGAAGCTATCGTTAGAAAGCTCATTGTTGTTCTCCACAACAGAAGCTTGTTCCTTCAAGAAAGCTCTGTAAGATTTATAATGTCCCAGCCTTAAATTAATTAGGCAAAAACTGTGGAATGGAACAACTAAAAAGGGGAGGGAAATCTTTAATCCACAAAGAGAATTGAAATACCGAATACGTATAAGGAGCCATCTTCAGCGTTGAAAGATAAAAGTCAACACAAGTTCAAAATAAAAGTTGACTTTTGTCTCTCATCGCTGAAGATGGCTATTTAGTACCCGAAATATGTATCTGGTATTTCAATTCTCTCTGTGAATTAAAGGTCCCCCCCCCCCGTTTGGGCAGTCTAAGGCGTGGATTCCACATGCGTAAAATCAACTGCAGAAACCACAAGGCAGAAACTATTCTGACATGATCTCCTGCACTCTTCTTTCTACCTGACAGAAAATTCTCTTATCTTTGTAGGCTATGACTCAATCCGACTCGTATAAAAATCACTTGGTCTTCACACATTTCTCTCCCTTTTGGTTTTTCAGATAAATTTAAGATAAGCCAACCTGTAAGGAAGCATCTAATATACAGCAACGACTTACAGAAGTAGTATACATACAGAAAGAGTCAATGAAGACAAAATTGACCAAGTATCCGGAGATCGGTGGCACAATCCTGCATAATCAAGGCATGTTTTGTCCATTATCATTGTACAGAGCATATCATTTTCTCATAAATATTCAGTTCTGATAGAAACTGACATAGTGTAATTCTGTTATCCTTTCACTAGAACAGGCACCTGGCTCCTCTCAGTTTAGTTGAACATTGGTAAATTTTAGAATAAGCAAATTCAGGACTTTTTTGGTAATTTGTCTAACTGTGCAGGATGTAATTATTGAAAATGCAAAATGGTTATATATGAGAACATGCTACCATATAATCAATTCATGGTTCTCCACTTGTTTTGCAATGAAATCAATTGCAAACCAGTTAAAAAGTCTTTCCAGAACTATGTTAAAGAATCATGCAAAGGTAGATGCTGATCGGTTTGTGGTTGTAGAGATTATCGAGAATATACACAGTGGCTTTTTTTTATATACAGGGTGTTCTTGAATAACATGCACAAACTTGGGGACAGGTTCCTTATACCAATACAAGAAAAAAAGTTCATATAAACATAGGTCCTAATTTGAACAATAACTGAGATATGAACAGAAATAAAAATGGAGCCACCAAGATCAACAAGTTAACAAATCAGGTTCTATAACATCTAAGATAGTGAAATTTGGGAGAATAATAGGGTTCTTATAACTCTCTATACCATTAAAAGTTGGCCAAATTCCAACGAGAACTTTCCGAGTTAGGCATTCATAATCATAATATGTGCTGTTTAGTACTCAACATGTGAGCATGTGTTACGTAATTCGGAAACTACTTATTTGAATTCCTCCAAATTTTAACGGTATACCAAGTTGTATGTACCCTCCAAATTATTAATTAATTATTCCTCCAAATTAATTAATTATACTGTGGTGATAAAACTTGTATAATTTTATGTTCCATTACATGGCTTCTCAAATGTGAAAACTATGTTATCAATGAAGAGACGCTACATTTAAGAAAAAAACAAAAAAAATGTCTTGGCTATCTGTGGGTTATTACATCAATATAAAAATTCTGACTATTCTAAGGTCCACAATAATGTTTATTTTAACTATTATACGTAACGAACAAAACAATGACGGTTTTCAAATTGTTTGCAACCGCCAATCCTAACAATGGACAGGATAATAATGCTTTTTTATTAGGGGTTTTAGCTAAAAGCTACTTTTAAGAATGCACCTTTGGGCTTTACGTTTACCCGTCCGCCATTTTCATAATTAACTTAAAATGGGATTAACTTTTTCAAATTCTATTTTCGACAATATCATCATCAAGGTCTTATTTCGGTTATATCATCTTTTCAGGGTTTGTCGTGGATCCCTTCAAGTCGATTGCACGTGCTTTAAGAGAGACCTTAAAGAATACTAAGATAATGGCATGCCATATAAAAATCGATTGATAGTGAGGAGTCAAAAATGAATAAATTGTTAGCACGTGGATGTGATCATCGCGTTGTCGTGGCTCAATTTCTCATGATAAAAATAATAATTATCGATAAGAAATCGATATTCATAATGATGGCAGGGTATATTAATAAGAAGTATCTCATGACCAACAAAGCAAGGCAAAGTTTCTGCAATATAGATAAGGTTCAATTTGTAGCAATGCATAGAATTACTGTTATTCAGGCTTTACATGGAATTGAGAGTTCTTAGTACAGTTTCTTGAAAATCTTTAAAAATGATCAGTAGCTGTAGAAAATGGACAGTTACCAGACTATTGAGAAAGAGTGCAGAGACGACAGAGGAAGTAGTCCTTTAGCTCCGTGCTGAATTGAGCAAATGGTGAGCATGTCAATAAAATAATCAGCGGCTGCTAGACTACATAAAGTGATGAATGGCCATAGTTTTGCTTCAAGACGTCGAGAGCAGAGTGGGAATTGCAACAACATCAAGTGTACGTCTAAAGTAAGACTATGTGATCTAGGAAATTATTTAGGCTAGCAGTGGCATAATTAGAGAGGTCCATTCATTGTGAGCACTTAAAATTTTTTTTTTCGAATTTTCATTATGAATTTTTACTGTATTAATTACACGCGTTTATGTGTTTATTTTTAAGATATTGCAAAATTTAATAATGAAAAAAATTCGGGCCACGCCAGGGTTATCACCTATCTTATTTAGTGGCATGGCAGATCCAAACATTTCATAAAAATACATTTTGACTATATTCTGTGGGAATGTGAATATTTTGGAAACTGAGATGCTGATAATGCAATGATTGAACATTCGTTTTTAAGAATTATGAATAATGAGCATAAAATGATGATGCAGTAACAGGACATAAATAAGGCAGCGTGTATTCAAGAGGCAAATGAGTCTCATGTGTCTCCCTTGAGCTCCCTATGTAACGTCCACACGACTGGCAAAAATTTGTGAGTCTGGAAAGGAAAGAGAAAGAATGAGCAATGTGGATCAGAGAAACTCTGCAGCTAAAACAGAAAAGGCTATACGGGCATTGAAACATCTGAACAATGGGAGTTTTGAATAGAACAAGAGGGTATATAAGCGTTTATGTCAAGGGCAAGAAAAAGATGGGTTCAAAGCATGATCCATATACAGGGTTTCCCAAAAATGACAGATGGATTTTGAAATCAATAAAAAAAAACGGAATGAGATAGATATATGTACCGTTTGCAGCCTTATGCTTAGGAAATCAGGGAATTTTATCCCACCAATTTCAAATTTAGTTAACATTTTCACTCACAGGGGACGCTGCAGGCGATCTGTAACAGGTATAGTTAAAACGGGTTTTCGAAATTGCTATAATAGTATCCTTATGACACCCTCAAAAATTTTCAGTTTGGAATGTAATATATCAAACGACTTAGAATGATGTGTCAAGAATGAATATAAAGTAAAATTAATGATATTCGAAATTGGTTTCAAAGAACCTGGTTTAGTGGAACCTTTATGGTTCATTGGAACTTTCAATGCTAAAATATAGCATGTAATATATAAAACGACTTGGAACGAGGTGTCATGAAGGAATATAACGTAAAATTAATGATAGTCCAAATTGGTTTTAAGGAACCTGGTTCAGTGGAATCATTTTGATTCATTGGAACTTTCAATGCTAAAATATGGCATGTAATATATCAAACAAATTGGAATGATGTACCATGAATGAATATAATTTAATATTAATGATAGTTAAATTTATTTCAAAGGTACGTGGTTTAATGGTATTATTATGGTCCATTAGAAACTTCAATGTTAACATAGGGCGGTTTGAAAATATAGTTCAGCGAATGGTTTAGTTTAACCTTTCGTTACTTGGTTATGTCATTCTTTAATGGTTTATTAAGTATCGAAAGGTGCTTTAGGCTATCAGTATGGGGAAACGTGTCTGTCTGTTTGTCTGTCTGTAACTCAAACTCTTCCGAGGCTATGAAATTTTTTAAAAATCTGTTTTCGTCAGTCGATGAGTATGGTACATGGCACGAACCTATCACAAATATTATCTGAATTGGTTCATTGGCACGTGCACAAATGGTACCTATATTTACTGGCCAAGCAATTTTCAATGGGAAGATATATTATATAATACCGAGTGGGCAAGAAATAACGTGAGGTGTTCAGAGCTCGCTAGCGGGAATCCTATTAGGCCAGTACATTTTGGTGTACATACTTAGTGGAACATCCAGTTTCGATTTCTGCAGAAGAATAGTACCAAAAGTCGCCATTGGGGGCGCTTATTTCAAGAAAACAATGAATACCTAATTGTCAAATGAACAAATACCGTACAAACCAACTTTAGTAACAACAATAAACAATGTTTTTTTTTAAATTACAAATGTGTTTCAATATGACCACCAGTGTACGGTTCCAATAGCTGCATGCGGTACACAACATTTTCTACGGCAGCTCGCAGCATATCTGCATTAATTAGTCTGATATATAACGTTATTTGATCCTTTAAGGTTGAGAGGTCAGGAACATGTGCTTGATACACAAGGCTTTTCAAATATCCCCATAACCAAAAATCACAAGGGTTGAGATCAGGCGACGTGGGTGGCCATACCATGGGAAATGCACGACTAATTATTCTGTCGTCTGAAAAACGTTCTCGCAAGATCTGCTGCACCTGACGTTCTATGTGCGGTGGCGCACCATCCTGCATAAAAATGGTAGAATCCAGACAACCCTTTTCCTGCAATCGTGGTATCACAAAATTCACAACCATATCGGCATACCTGGCAGAATTGACGGAACAAGTCACCGCTCCACGGGGACGGATTTCTTCAAAAAAGTACGGGCCGATGATGAAAGAAGCAGTAAAGCCGCACCATACTGTTAGCTTCGGTGAATGCATAGGAGTTGGCAGACACACATGTGGATTTGATGCAGCCCAAATACGGCAGTTGTGGGTATTGATATCACCATTCAAATAAAAAAATGCCTCATCACTCCGTAAAATTTGCCATAGCCATGCATCATCCACTTCCATACGTGCTAAAAATCTCAACGAAAAGTCAGTTCGGGTACGTTCATCTCCAAGGAGCAATTGTTGAACAGGTGTGAGTTTATAGGGATAAAATGTCAATATCTTATGCAATATTTTCCTCATTGTCGAATATGGGATATCTGTTTGGCATGCTATTGCGTGTGGACTGCTGGTACTCTGCACAATAGTCATCTCCTGTTTCACAACAACATTTGCAAATTCTTCAACGTGTTGCTGCCTGATTCGTTTGCGTCCCCGGCCTGGTTGCACTCCTAGAGTTCCGGTACATTCATATCGTTCAATCATTTTCCGTATTATGCTCATCGGTCCTCTTCGTAACGTTTTCAATCGCCGGAATTCACGAAGGGCAGCACTTGCATTGTCGCTCTTCTGATAAAACAACTTGACTAATATCGCCCGGTCAGGCAGAGTAAGCGTCATCGTCAGGCCATTCGTTCGTGAATGATGGCAAATCCTCAGCCTTGCCTTTTATTGTCATGATTGCTCAACACGGAACGTCCTTATGCAAATATATTCATTGTTTTCTTGAAATAAGCGCCCCCTATGGCGACTTTTGGTACTATTTTTTTTTTATTTGCAGAATTCGAAACTTCATGTTTCACTAAGTATATACACCAAAATGTACTGCATTTGGCCTAATAGAATTCACGCTAGCGAGCTCTGAAATCCTCACGTTATTTCTTGCCCACCCGGTATATCAAACAAATCGTAATGACGAGATAGAAGCGGTTATTCATTACTTTTTCGTCAGTCGACGAATACAGCACGAACACGCAACAAATATTATCTAAATCGGTTCAATAGCACGTGCACAAATGGTACCTTCACGACCCCTCCTAGCAATTTTCAAGGAGCGAATATAAATTAATATTAGGGCGAATTGATATATATGGTTCAGGAAATGAACCATTTTGAAAATGGTTGTAATCGAAACATAGGCGCCCTCAAAAATTTTCAATGATCAGATATGGCATGGAATATATCAAACAAATTGGG
This sequence comes from Rhysida immarginata, assembly GCA_023313115.1. Taxonomy (NCBI): domain Eukaryota; kingdom Metazoa; phylum Arthropoda; class Chilopoda; order Scolopendromorpha; family Scolopendridae; genus Rhysida; species Rhysida immarginata. The sequence continues at coordinate 1,593,629 of JAHWFO010083058.1, read as the reverse complement.
ATGATGTATCATGAATGAGTATAACGTAAAATTAATGAGAGTCCAAATTGTTTTCAAGGAATCTGGTTTAGTGGAACCATGATGGTTTATTGGAACTTTCCGTTCTAACATATGGCATGTAGTATATCAAACGATATAGAATGATTTGCCATGAATGAATATAAGGTAAAATTAATTATAGTCCAAATTGATTTCAATGAACCTGGTTTAGTGGAACCATGATGGTTCATTGGAACTTTCAATGCTAAAATATTGCATGTAATATATCAAACAACTAGCAATGATGTGTCATGAATGAATGTAACGTAAAATTAATGATAGGCGACATTGGTTCAGAGGTACGTTGTGTAATGTTATCTTTATTGCCCATTAGAAACTTACAATGTTAACATAGGGCTGTTTAAAAATATAGTTCCGCAAATGGTTTAGTTTAACTTTTCGGTACTTGGTTACGTCATTCCTTAATGGGTTTTTTTATTGTTGATACAGAAAACCTATTAAGAATAATTTAGCCTTTTTATTTAAAAAAAAATATAATTTAGTTTTTCTTAAAAAAAAAAAAAAATTGGCTTTTCTTTTAAAAAAAAATTAGTTTTTCATCGTTTTTTTTTCATAAAATTTAATCACCTTCAAAACTCAGTATCTTATTAAGTACCGAAAGGTGCTTTATGCTATCAGTGTGGGGAAACGTGTCTGTCCGTCTGTCTGTCTCTCTGTCTGTCTGTCTGTCTGTAACTCAAACTCCTCCGAGGTTATGAAAGATTTTCAAAATCTGTTTTCGTCAGTCGATGAATATGGTTCATGGCACGAACCAGTTACAAATATTATCTAAATCGGTTCATTGGCACGTGCACAAATGGTACCTCTATTTTCCCGCCCAGCAATTTTCAATGGGAAGAAATATTGAGTAGTATATCAAACAAATCGTAATGACGAGATAGATGCGGTTATTCATTACTGTTTTCGGCAGTCGATGAATATGGTACATGCCTTGTAAAAATCATAAATTTTATCTAAATCGGTTCATTAGCACGTCCACAAATGGTACCATCACGACCCCACCTAGCAATTTTCAATGGACAGATATATTAAGTAATATGTCAAACAAATCTTAATGACAAGATACAAGCGAATATAAATTACTATTTCGGCCAATAAATATGGTTCAGGAAATGAACTATTTTGAAAATTGTTGCAATCGAAACAATGGCACGTGCACTAATGGTACCTTTATGACACCTTCAAAAATTTTCAATGATAAGATATGGCATGTAATATATCAAACAAATTGTGATGATGTATCATAAATGAATATGACGTAAAAGTAATGATAGTCCAAATTGGTTTCAAGGAACCTGGTTTAGTGGAACCATTATGGTTCATTGGAACTTTCAATACCAAAATATGGCATGTAATATATC